>OX104134.1:5535882-5668793 GCA_944470555.2 Heterobilharzia americana
TTCTCTAGAGTTGTACTGAAGATGATTTCATAGAATATTTCCCCGCCAAATACCTCACTTCACAGTATGCCTCTATCTAAACATCAATCAAATATTTTCTCATATCCCCTACTGAAACAGTGTCTATGAGATTTGGCTGACTTTCCTCATTTCAAAAGGCTCCAGATAGAAAGCAAAAGGTGTATATGGTGAGAAATTACTCTGTCGTTAAAAGACTTAACTGTCTAATTAAGTCTAAAATACAGCGTTTAAATAATGTACGACTAGGAGTTTCTGTAGTATAAAAACTCTTTGAATATATGGAAGTTATTCAGAGAGTTAACTGGTGGAAAATATAACACAAAGAAGCTTGTTCTGATGTCTGTGCATTAAACCAGTCATCTACACGTTGGCAAGCTTACTTTATCCTTCCTAGTGTCTGCAATCAGATGGATAGTTGTTTCCTGGTTTCAATACAAATGATGTTAAATGTTTCAAATCCTTGAATTCACCCCAAAACCTATGTCTCAATTTTGTTTTCAGTATTTTATTTAGTAAATGTGCAGATATTTTTAATGCACCTTTTCCCATCATCAAAGTTGTACCTTTTTATTTTTCCCTCTTAATCTTTCCTGGTCTACTAAAAAAGGACCATGCCATAATGGGTAGGGTTTTCAAATTTATCAATAGGCTAAGTGCTGTCCCTCTAGGCCATCTGAATAAGACTACAGTTGAAGGACATTTAAATTCAAATAAACAACTAGTTACATAATTTCACGTGATACTGAGCTTCCACTTTATTCATAGCTCTCTCCCTACATTTCTTAGGCAAGATAAAGCATACGAGACCGTACGCTTGTACGGCTAAACATAATTAAGTAGTGCCTTACCTAGCACATATCTTATATATGAAGAAAGAAGTGATAAAACGGAACTCACTTATCAACCTTTTACCAATAGTTAATCGGTTTTTCCAATATTTTAACCACTGATGTATTACTGTCCACGGTAATAATATTATTTACACAATTTAAATTACTATAATTAACACTCCGGAATTTTTGTAAAGGAGAATGTTTTTGTTTCAATATCACATGCTGGGAACTTCAAATTGTATCGAAAACTGGTTGAAATAAAGTGATTACTGTTATTATCATTATTGCTAATCAGGTATGGATTTATTACATATATGTCTGAGACATGTTTAAAAAAACATCAGTAATTTTCACCTCATCCGAACCAGTTGCTTGGTTCACCTGTCAAAATAAACCAGACTCACATCTCATGAAGCATCTCCACCTCATGTGAAAACTGATGTCAGAGAATTACAAGAATAAACAAATAGCTCTCTTTGAGTCATAGGTGCACAGTGCTAAGGACTCCCAAACAAGAGTGAAACATATATTATATCCAGTGCTCTCAGTCTCTCTGACTGATGTCGGCTTGGGATGAAAATCTCTTGAAATAACCAAAAATACTCCTTGCACAAGGTATGATTGTCAGGACTCAGTAGACAAATAAAGTGATCGGATTATGTTCGACTGGCGATTGGGCATACTGATCGCTTATGAATAAGCGAACTGTCACAAAATCTTTAATGGGTGACACTGGATAACTCCTCACTCGAATACTACTGGAATTCCCAGAATATAAAACTGAGTAGAAAAGTTTATTCAGTAAAGTGATTCAAATTAGTTCACTTATTGTAACGTTGACATTTTTTCCTTGTTCTAACATCACTTAGGTAACTTCCTGATGTCGTGAGCTCCGTAACTAGCCATCATTAAGCAGATAAACTCTCCAACTCATTTCAAGTTAAAAAAAAACTGATGGATTTTAACAAAACAGGTTTCACATACACACAGCATCAAAGTTGAATTTCTAACTTCCCTTACCTCATATAATTAAAAAGTAAACTGATGGGAAAAGTAAAAGATTTACAAAATAGCAAATTGCTTACCAGCTAGTAATTGATGTAACCGTCTATTTCTAGGTGCTTACCACTCATCCAAGCCTATCGATCAAGTTTGGTAGTGTGACCACTAAGCGAAATGATGGAGGTGAATCACCGATAGTGCTAGCAAGCAAAAAATTTGCACCAAAGGCTTTCAGTCAATTGACTCTCACCATCTTAGACCATTTACAAAGTTACTTTTGTTCAGATAATTCTTGAAATCTTTTTTATTATCAAAGAAAACAAATATGAAAGCTTACAATGATAACCGTTTGGTGTTCTGCCAGCTTCTACTGCACGAAGGAGTAAATGCTGATGAATTCGCTTAGCCTGATAATTAAACGTTCAATAAAAAACCTCGAAGCCTGGAAAACATCAAACAATTTTAATCCTCAGCCTGAGCTACAAATCTTCTTTACTATCTCAAAAACCTAACGAATTCAAGTTGTATCCCAATAAATCCATGTACAGTTTCTTGTTTAACATATTCTGTGATTCACTTTCTTCATCATTTAAATTTACTTTTAGCCTACCGTGATAAATATTGGGATAGCTTATGCGACAGTTTTGCTATTTCAGCTTGATTCAGTGCTAACTGACGATATTACTGCAGTCTCTTCTTACACGATTTATCACCATTTTTTTGTTAACCCTCATTTACTGAGTTTGATAAAGTTGTGTTTGATGTATGTGTCGCAGTTTTTGTTGATGGCCATAAGTATGTTGTAGCGTTATCCGGATGCATCAGCTTACCTTTCACCAAAATCAGAGACAACCTGTTCAGCGAGGTTGATTGCTCAGTTGTTAAGCTTTGATAATCTCTCTATAAGAAATTGTCAGCAGGAAATTCAATTTTTATGCTGGTGATGTTATACAGAGGGAGGACACTGTACCAACCAAACTACCATTTCGAATAGTCTATGTTCTCCTCTGCCTCACCTCATCATTGCCCAGTAATTCCCAAATCTGTTCTAATGATATTTATTGTTGGCCATTGGAGAATAAAACAGAAATCCCTAATGTATTCATTCTAATTTTTGTCTTGCTTCTAAAGGTGATACACAGTGGACTTAGTGTGAATATCTTGGTCGTTCTCTTACACCCAAGAGGATCACTCGTCAATGCACTCGGATCTAGATCACTAAGTTACTGTTTGTTTATAAGTAATTCTGATCTACTAAGACTTTAGTCAATGAGAGGTACCGTTAAGCTTCTTAGAAAACTACTGAATGTAGTCCTAATTGCTACTTGACATGGGTGTAGAATGTCGACTGCAATGGTCCAGTAGAAGTACACTTACTAGAACTTTCATTCCTTTAGGTTCTCTGTTCAGTGAAGGATAACAGATCAAAATCAGTGAATGTTACACATCCGCGGTAAAATGTCTTTCACAGGTAAGTAGAGTCTTAAGCTGCACTACTGGGGATTTTCAGGAAGGTCAGAGAAGTTAGTTTTTAAACTGATATATGCCCTCATGATTAATATAAATGTAGAACTTGGGCATTGTGGTAGATGTAATCCCATATTAAACTTGTTTTTTTGATTTATAACACACAGGGATACAGCATTATTTATTTGATGACATTTCTAGCACAAATTATTCCTCATAATCATATCAATGTAATCATACTACTTTCGACATCTGATTTTTATAGTGTTGCGACGGCTTATTCTTTGTTTTAATCAGTAGTAAAATTATCCATATCTCTGATATAGGTGTTGCGTCATTTCTGTTACATGTTTTGGGTGTTGATTCGATGAACAAAGATTCAGTAATCAATTTCTCTCTCCACCTAGTTATATTGAGCTTAAATACAGTGGTTTTACCCCACCCTATTTTATGGTTGTATGTTAATGTATGAGTTGTAACAGCCAAGTTTATTTCTAGATTATTGAGCTTATTCGGATCTGTCATTCTATACTTAGCTAAATTCATATGTTCCGCTCATATGACTGATCCCAACCAGCTAGTTTGACCTGTGTACTTTACCTCACAGTCATTACATGGAATTTGATGAATTATATTATTTTCCTTAATTGGCTCTATCGGATGCTTAAGCTGACAAAGCTTATCTCTGAGTGAGTTTGTAGGTTTTAATGTCACCTTGATTCCAGCTTTGTTAAGAATCTTGCGTAAAGTCTCTGATATTCCTTCCTTATATAGTAACACAGTGGAGGCTGTGAACTCGTCTCTACTCGCGTTGTCATTATAGTTCGAACCCTAATTACTGTTATTATTTCTTTTCTTATGTGTTCGTACGAATTTCTTAATAAATGGTAGACGATAATTATTGATTATTAAGTCTTCTCTTATGTGTTTTGATTCCTTGTTTAGGTCTTTGCTCTGACTAGTCAGTTTCCTAGCTCTATCATTAAGACATTTGACTAAAACTGCCTTAACTGACACTGAATGAGATGTCTTGAAGTCTAGATACCTGTTGGAATGTGTTGACTTTCTTTGGACGGTAATATCTAAACCACTTTCTGGCCTTCGTTTTATCCTGCAATCCAACATAGGTGATTCTCCTTTTTCATTTTCTACATCGTAAGTGAATTGGATTGCGTTTACTACTGAGTTTATATGCATGAGGAAATTGTCGATATGTTCCGATTTCAACACAGTAAATGTGTCCTCCACGTATAGCCATCATATCTTAGATGCAGGATTAGATGTTTGTAAACTCAGTAGTGAGTGCAATCCAATTCACTTACGAGGTAGAAAATGAACAAGGAGAAATACCATACAATGGGGTAGGATGAAACCACTGTAAAACAAAGAATAGGCCGTTGCAACACTATAAAAATCAGATGTCGAATCTAGTGTGATTACATTGATATGATTATGGTTATGCTTCGCGAAGCCGTGAAAGTGTCAGAAAACGAAGGCTAACCCATGATGGTGAGAAACACATTTATTGAGCAAATCGTACGTCCTCTATGTACTATCATAATGCCAGGTCAGTAATTGGAACTCACAAACTTTCATCTAACTAGCTAATAGCTTAAGATGTTGATTTCCGTTTTGCCCGCTTCCTAGAAATTACTAAACAAAATAAATTCCTATTTATGCGAACAAGGAAGTTTTGCTTATTTTGCCGATAATTTGGTGAAGAGAATATTGTCCAAAGATTTCTTAAATACTCATTTCATAAACTATTCAGCATATTAGTACAACTTCCTATTCAGCCATGATTTGCAAAATTGCACTATTCAACCAAAATCAATGTCTGATGCAGTTGAAGATGAAGGTTATCTCCGTTAAAAGGGATGTATTTCAGCATGACTTATCTTTGTCACAGATCATGCGCTATCATCACTTACCAATCATTCAGAAGGCCTTTTTCATACATTATTTGACCTTTCGAAATGACTGACTAACATCCAACATTTGCTGTGAATCATACAGGTTAATAGCTAACAAGGCAGTGTTAACAGACTGGATTTGAAGACCATTTACCACATCACAGTCTGGTTTTGTTTGCATTCATCACGAGAATATTGTTACAGCTTTTACGGAATTTTCATTCTCCTTCCTTGGATTTGATCGTTGGCTGTTCTTCATTTAACGGTGAATATATTTATATGAATTCAGTCGCACTATGGTCTAATTGGCGACAGCCAGACCTACAGCTTTTTCCTATTCCTTTGCAAACATTTAAGAACAAATACACTACTCTTCAGCATCACACTGCTGAAGTCCATTCAGTAACACACAGCATGCCTTCGATACTCACTGATCGTCGACTTCGAAATGCATGGCGAAGTGTTTGAAACCTGTCTGCTTATGCTATTCGATAGCACTGACCTGAATGATGCTGCTTACTGACTAATGATCAGTTGATAAGGTCCGAGATTAACCCTAGGGAATTAATACTTGACAATGATTTGGTGTTCTCTTAGCCGAGATATTTTGTTGTGCAGATCCACCACCAGGCTTGGTGATGTCCTCAAAACCGTAGGAGTGAAGCATACTAAAATGTTACATAAATGTTTAGGTAGTGTTTTTAGCGACCTTAGGCGTTATCGAATTCCATGTTGAAGATTTTTTTAATTACACTTTGACCTCTTTGACCCCACATTTTATCCGGTCACCCTGGTAGAGAATCTCTGTTGGGATGAGAGTGTGCTACTTGTTATTGTCACACTGTGCTTCATTATTAAATAGTTTATTCAATTTACACTTGGTTGATGGATGGATGGTTTTCTTCGCAAGTAGATGGTAGAGAGGGTCTGTATCCACTTATCTGTTGGCTAACTGTTCTTTGCTGTCCCATGCTTCTAGAAATTCTTATGCAGCTTCTGAAACTACCTCTTGTGTTATTTCTGCACTTTCGCAATCAAGTTTGCGGTCATGATTGCCTACATGCATTGAAAGCCAGGGGAGTGCGTCAAATCATTCTACTGATAGTTGGTATTCCTAAATTCTTTTAGAAATCTAACGGCTAAACTGACCAACGTCGTATCGTGGACACTTTTCGTATTTGATTTTGTAAATTATATTTGCCATCTCTTCCTTTTGTGGAGAGTCGGTTGATTTGCACAACATACTGTGTAGTGATTTCGTTGATTTGTGTGCCACTCCAATCCCGAAACGACGAAGAAATCGGTTTACAGTTTCGGAGAAATCCTTGATGCAGGGTAGGGTAACGCACTTGTCGGTCTGAGATAACTGCACTGTCCTCTGTTTTACCGAACAACAGTTTTTGATTAATTTGAATGAATTTTCATTAGCTTTGAACATTCTCTGGAAATAATTTCCTTCTGCTTCCCATAGTGCTTCAGTGCTGTAATGTGTTTTAGCTCTTCAGAATGTGTCTTAACACAACATTTCTTCTAAACAGTAGGTAGGTTTCTGTTGTAATTCATGATTTAGTCAGTGTGTGTGTGTGTGTGTGGCTTTCCTGTATAGTTGAGTCTACAAATTGACGTCCTGTGTGTTGCTACTGAGGATATCTAAGAAGCGGATTTTGTTTTTAGCCTCCTCCTCCCTTGTGAAGGGAATTTCTTCAAACGTTTAGTTGATTTGCTTGAACGTGTTTTACACTTACTACTCCTTAAGAAATGCGCACGTATCATCAGTGCACCGGATAGAAACTTCTGTTCTGATAAAAGGGTTTAGCATTTTTCGCAGTCACTAACTACATCAGTAGTTAATCTTCAGATTGGCGATCCTACAGGTATTCATTTTGTTTTTCTGTAAATCATCGCAGTGAACTGTAAGTAGGTTGTGAGACATAAATCGATCAACTCTATTAAGTTTGGATATTTGGAGAGAATTGATATTAAAAGACTATTTCTTCATCACTGTTTATCTTCAGATTTCTTTTTTTACCAAGCTGACTTAGCACTCACTTTTATAACTCTTTCAATGGATTAAATGATGGTGCTCCAGTAACAAAACTGTTGATCTTATAGGAATATTTATCTAATGTATGTTGGGTCTACCATAGAACAACTGCAAGACCAGTTGGTTTTTCTTCACCCACCTTTGTTCTTCTTTTGTATCAAAGTCTTACGGATTTTGTTAGATTCTTGTAATTTTTCTTTGTTTGTACTTATTTATATTTTGAGGCATGTCAAACTTTATCAACTTCATAAAAATTCTCAGTAATGAGTTGAATATCACACCAAATAGGTATTTGGAACTCATGAACTAAGTAACTAGGAATGCTGAATTAACTCAGTACATTGACACCACTTAGCATGAGTATTCAGTAGTGATGCATTACTTATATGACAACTCACACTGTGTAGGAATTCCATCATGCTTACAAAGCAGATATCTCTGGAGACATTTAAGACTTTCATGCACGAAACATTATTGTTCTTTGATGAATACTACCTTGGAATAAAATCCCCATAAAGTTCAAACTACATTACTGTATAGTGCTTCGAGACGGATATCCCGAGGTTCTAATGAGAAGCTGTGGCCTGTGGGGTCAATCAGTCAGAAGTGAAGTGGAGGCCAACTGAAGACTTTGGTGGATAGTTGCATCATATTGCGAATTGACAGAGGTAAGAAACTGTGGACCGTTAAACTCAAGCCTAGTGGCTGAATGGTAAATACATCTGCCACATGACCCTGAGTTTGGTACATGGTGGGGTCATAGGTGCGTATTGGTAAGGAGTCTCAGCTCTCAGTTGAGTGATAACTTGGTGAAATAAAGTTGACTGGTATTAATTTTTACATGTATCATTTTATTGTTTAATACAAGCTGATATACCCTTATGGGAATGGGTTTAGCCATGAAACACAGCGTTGCAGATTCGCACTTGATGATGGCCTAACTGTTAAGAGTTAGTCTGTAGGAAATGTTGCGGCACCTAGATTTGCTGTTACTCATTATCAAGACGTACCGAAAACTTTGAAGAAATTACTTACAATTCTTTTTAGAGACTGAAATTCTCATCAGTGACTGCTGGTGTCAAAGATTTTACCAATGACTTGTTCATATCACTACTAATACTCTATAAGACTGATCACCTTATGCTAACGGATATAGCTGCCAATTCCTTAATGCTCAGTATTGATCGAATTCTGATGATACGATTCACGATAGGTTTATTAGGTCGAGTGACAGGATGCTATGTATTCACTATACTGCAGTGCAGGAGAATGCTGACTGTAACTAAGGTAATCATCTGTAAATTTTCTCTAGTTATTATCAGGAAGAACAGAATGAAATTCCACTGTACATATCTTTAGATACGCTGAAAACTTGAGTGCATTCATTCGAGAAAAACTCATCATAAAGTGCTGCCCATGAGGATTACAGCACTAACTGTCACCTGTAGTCACATGTATATAAACACCGAGTGACAGCAGTTTTGACATACTGAAAGATTTTGTTATCTGTGTGTGTGTGTGTGTG
This sequence comes from Heterobilharzia americana, assembly GCA_944470555.2. Lineage (NCBI taxonomy): Eukaryota > Metazoa > Platyhelminthes > Trematoda > Strigeidida > Schistosomatidae > Heterobilharzia > Heterobilharzia americana. The sequence continues at coordinate 5,544,688 of OX104134.1, forward strand.
TGTGTGTGTGTGTGTGTGTGTGTGTGGAAGGTAGATCAGTTCAGGTTATGTAGTTCAGCTTCATTTATGTATCGAAAGGAAACAGCATTTTTGAAAAGTAAAGAATAAAAATACGTCAGGTTATATCGAAATCGACTTTCATTCTACTTTTTTTAGCTATAGGATAAAGCACTGTTGTCAGATGAAACATCATCTTAAGAGGAAGAAGAAAAAAGTGGAAATGATCAGAGAAAGCCAGCGCGACACAAGTGTCCAAAACCAACAGCCTACCAAAGGACTCTGAACAACCGGTGATATCAATTGGCTTTTATCTTATAAGATATCATCTATGAATAGTTCTCACTTATTACTTTCATCCTTCCACATAGATCTTTTTCCTCGACTCAGTGCTATCTAAGGTTGCTTACTGACTTCAAGGTACCAGTGAGCTAAATAATACTTGTCACAATTGGGCAGCAAGTGTTGACTGTGATTAGTTGATCGATTATTCAAGGTGATTTCATAGGTCTGATATTGCCACTTGTTATTTCACTTTGTTGATTGGTCTGGATAGAATCGATCGATCACTATTGGCATACGGGCTTCTGATCGACCTATTAAGTATGACCGGAAATTTACTTTGATAGTCAAGGTGAATAGCGGCCGGTAGGGGAACTCCTGTTTGGGACTTGTCAACCAGGAATATCTAACTCTCAGTGTCACGGTTCCAACTAAGACTCAGAATACTATACAGCAGGCTAATGAGTTGAGAAAGCCATTCTTTTTGTACTGAAGCTCATATACGCATAGTGAACGATCACTGATTTCTAGATCAATTAACAATAGGAAATAAGTCAAATTGTACCAGATGCTCAATAAGTGGCTATCGTAACCCTGTAGCCTAGTGGGTAAATTTCCAGCATTTGAAGCGATAATTGCTGCGAAGCAAGCATATCCACTGATGAGATATAAACAGAACAAGGTGAGTGCCTTGGATGTTCAGGCTAGCCACTGTTCATCCTCTAAGTCACATTTTGTAGACCACTGGATTTCCCTACCTAGCAGAGAAACGTGAAATGCACGTAACACCAAGTGAATATTAGTAAGGTCAACTAAAATACAACATTTCAACCTCACATGGTTTATATGGTTTAAGTTAGCTCAAAACAGAATATGATTAAGTTATTTCTCTCAAGTAGAATGCATTCACTGCAAGATAATAATGGATCCAAGTGTACATCGATAGGAAAATCTGAATATAAGATAACGGGTATAGTATTTTATATACTATTGCATCAGTTATGTCGAAAAGCAGGCTGAGGTATGTGGTGTAAACTTCATGTTGCCATTGCTTTAAAGATTGCCTAAAGGCATGTTAACCGACATTGTTACTCTGACAACAGCTGAAGTTAATCAACCTAGGAATAAAAACTGAACACTATAATAGATTGTAATTTCATTTCAGTGTGTTTACTAGGTGTGCCATAAAGTGAAACAATACTGTTTGCTGGATAACGTTTTTGGCACAATTTATTGTCCCTAGTCATTTCAAGGTAACTTCATAATTTTGAGACTGTTTATATGTTTCTGATTCTCTCTTCTTGTATAATAATTGATGTTTCTGAAGTCTAGTGTGGGTTGAAATGTCACCCTAACAAATGTTGAGATAACTAATTACTCTCATCTATTTTATGAAAAACTGCCTTCCCAACCGAAACCTGGTTATTTATTTTAGCAATTCCCACTGTGGCCTTTAAAGTCACTGAAAGACTGCTCTAACAAATATTGTTATAATCAGCTAGAATTCTGTAATTTACGAAAAAACTGTCGTTTCAGTTAGAATAAAGAAGTGTGACTAATTTTTGCAGTTGTTATTGGAGTGGCCTTAAAAGCCAAATCTTAATGACACAGGGGTTTTGAATTTTTTATCATTAATATTGTTGTTGTTATTACTATTATCCTTTTGACTATCTGAGATAGCCGTAATTTGACAGACTTGCATTGATACTGGGCGATGATTGAAGGTGAAATGAAAACTTACACCAGATGGTTCGAATCCGGCGGCAGTCCAAATTCTCATTCTAATCATCTCCCAATATTATTACTGATGTCATTATTATTATTATTATTATTATTATTATTATTATTATTATTATTGACATCGGTGTTGCCACTACTGCTTATATTTTCATCCCAGTTTCTTATTAATTTATTGGTTGATTTAGGCGGGTAATTACTCAGATGTGAGGTATCGCCTAATGTGTCTAATTTATTGTCTCAGATTCTCTGTCCAACTAGCGAGCTTAACTGCCCTATCGCTAGGACATTTAACCACTTTCACTGGCATGGCGTGAGATGATTTAAAGTTTAAATAGCGATTCAAACGGGGTTTCTGATGTATTTTGGTGTCCATATTTTAGGGTTTATACGTTCCCAACGTCCCATAAATTTGCAAAAACGTAATTATAGATGGTGAGAAACAAATGATCTTTGGAATAATAACTATTCCTGCCTCAACGATATGGTTCAAATATGTAACTGACACATTTGTAGTAATAAAATCGGAGCACATGAATAGGTACTTTACAAGTGTAAATTCAGTATTGAACGCAGTCTAATTTACTTATGACTTAGGAAGTGATAAAGGCGAGTTAGCGGTTTTGGATTGCAAGATAAAACGAAAATAAGACAGTAGTTTAGAGGCTAGTGTCCATTCAAATCACTACTTAGACATGAAACCACCTTACTCTATAATGGTTTGACTAGGTTTGATTAAATGTCTAGACAACAGTGTAACAGACCTTACTAATCAGACAGACAATATGATACAAGAAATTTGACACATGAGAAATACCTTACGTCTCAGTATTTACCCATCTAAATATCTCATAAACCCATAGGAATTCGTAAAAAAAATAAATAAGCAGTAGTAGAACACTTCTATTATTGTTGTTCTTGTTTTATTCAAATTCGTTAAAGAGAATACTTGTACGTAGTTCACAAAGTAGTTTCTCCCTCTTCACTCTTTCAAGTCAATCAGTCGTCTAGTAATAATACACTTCAGAACTGCAAAAGGACTGACTAGGTGGAATTTCTTTCACAAACGCTTGAGAACATGTTTCCCTTCTCAATTTTTTGAGGTTATGAGCGTACGCAAACTTCCTACTAATTTGAAGAATCAGTTAGGTATCTGCATTTCTGCTGGGCAGGTAGCTTTCATGGAATGATCCTAAGTACATGAATGTACCCATTTATTGATTGAAGGTATCTCAGTAATATGTTCTAATAAAAACTCGGGCACTGTGATAGTGTATAGCAAATGTTATGTTAGTCAAATACACTGAAAATATTGTTTCTAATTTCATTTCATGTATGGTCTTATGCATTCTCATGACCTAGCAAAGTTCCAGCTACCTTCAGCCTATTTATTTGTAGTAAGTGAAGCGTGACCAACAAAACTACAATGGCAAACAAATAAAATCATTGTAAAATACGCAGACAAGTGTATTGCTTCAAGTTATCAAACTTCATAGCAGCATGGAAAGAACAAGTGCATAAAAAAAGTGATATCAAAGCAGAGAGAGAGGTAGAATAAACAATTTAAAGATAAAGGTTAGAGCATCTATTCAAGCATCATAGATTTCGATTATGAAGTGTCTACTTCCTGCATTCAGGACTGTCGGGTGTCGACAGCGCAAAACATCAATGCAACTTTTCATCGACCAATGCGTTTGCAAGCAGAAAACACGCTAGCAATTGATCAAAATAAACTGCTGTCTAATTACGGCGACAATCGATACTGAAACTAGTATAACTGGATAGGTAGACATGCAAAGTGATGGATGATTGGACAGGTACAACAACACAGAACCCTTCTGTCTGTCCTACTAGAAAGCGGGCAGTTAGCAGAAAGGCAAAGATACTATTAAGGCAAGGAATTACCATACGAATGAAGAAGAAAAGCAGATTGATGCAGATGTTCACATTTCATCCAGAAGCCTGCAGCTGCCATATAGTCTTAAATAAGGATCTGTGTCGGATGGGTCAAATGAAGATCGAAACTCTGAAAAACAAATGATTGATGTAGTAATGTGAGTAGTGAATGGGTAATGCATATATCAAACCCCTCAACAAATGTATCAGATAATCGATTTAGGTTCTCCGTCTCCTCTCTAGGAAGCAGCTTTCATTCGGACTCAAATTTGTTAGTTATATTGGTTACTGTTTCATTTCTATGCGTTATTCTTGTGCTTTACTGATGCAGTTTGCATGAATAAAAGTTGTGCAACATCCAGAAGTCATCGAGGTGAGTTTTTATTTTTAAGATTATTGTAGCTGACTTCCTTGCTGCTGATAATGATGACATATCGGTGAACTAATAATCAGGAGCTTTGGCGCGCACCTCCTCAGCTGAGGTTAATTATTACCAGGTTTCTGTTGGTCATCGATTGCGGTTTAATTTTTCCAACGGTTAGTTAAAGAGAATGAAATGCTAGAGAATTCAGCGTACGCCTATTTACAGCGTGATGTGACAACTCATCCTTTCACACATCCGCTACATCAGTTTCAGAGGACTGAAGTAACACCATTACAACAGTGAATGTTTCCGTTATTGCTATAAAGCTCTATTGAAAATACGCCCAGTTTTTCGTAAACTAATCAGAAGAATCATCTTCAAATCATGTTTAGAAAGCAGTGTGGAAACGGAACGAAAGTTGTTATTGGGTTATTATAAAATACGCGAATCAGACGTGCAGGTTTCTGCTTGAATTTTAATTTAATTTGCCGGTTTGTGAGGATTTATTGATTTCGAGTTGGTATTCACCACGGATTGACACCAGTTGGAGAAACATTGAAAACCTGGGAGCCATTGGGACAGCCATTTCGTCCTAGAAGGGTCTCTTCAGGAACGCGCATCTACGATTTTATCAAAGGTCTAAGCCAAGACATTCAGGTCTTGCGGCAAACAAATTACCATTGAGTCACTAGGTCGGAATCCAGCGGGCTACATTTTCCCACTTCTGTAAATTCGCGACATAGCGAAACCTTCATTCAGTGCCTTAGTTAAGTATTTGCCCTCACGTCCGACTTGGTTTGCCCCACTTGTCACGAATTCTCTTTAGAAAATGTCAGTCATCGGTTTACTACTCAATATTTCAGTGGTAACGTGCACACCACGAAACCTGAGGGTTCTGGGTCCTATTCCTGGCAGGATCATAAGGGCGAACTGCTGAGGATCCCCATACTAGGATAAAGCAGCTGTCAAGTTCTCCTAGGTTTTCAGTGGTTCTTCAATCAAGCTGACATAACTTATGCTTAGTTCCAACAAATATGTAGTGGCCATCGGTTAAGAGTTTACAGTAAGCTTCATCACTACTAAGGAGAAACTACTGTGCAGTCATAGCTTGCGTTTGGCTCATGTACATCTTTCCTGGATCCAAAAGGGTAAAAGGTTATCTCGAAGGTGGATTGCATCTCGAAGATAGTCTGTCAACCCCACATGCTTACCATGGACACAGCATAATATTATAGTTTCTTACAGCTTGATCTGAGAATACTAGTAGAGTATGGCTCTTTATCGAATACTCTTTAACCTGGTCACTCATCAGATGCATCTACTTTGAATGAAGCCTTATATACTACATTCTATCCGTCCTACTGCTAAAACACTAGAAAGTCATGTTTGACCATCATTCTGATACCAACTTCGTGTAAATAAACAGACATTCAACTATGATAGTATAACGAGGCACGTAGGAATGAGCTAAATAGTTTTACCTATTGGTTTATTTACTGAAAAACCTTCATCTCGGGCAATATTACATCTGATGTGATGGAAACAGAACAAACAGCTCACGTAAATACTTTCATCGTTGTTTCTTGGGTGGCTTTTTATGTCATCGAATTCACCTGAGTTAATGATACTTTGAACTAGATGTATCAGAACTGATATAAATGTTCCATGTTATAGCTTGTAAGTTTCCGTCGTTGGTTGGACTGAATTCATCAGCCACAACTGGCACATAGATTTACATTTTGAACAATCTGATGACACATTTACTTGTTAAGGCATTATATATGAAAACTGGAAGTGGGGGAAGGATACATATGACATAAAGGAATTCAATAATAAGAAAGATAATCAGAGGAATAAAAGATAAGACTTGAAGACAATCTTTGTAATACGATAAAATAAGCATTACCAAGGTAGGCTTAATGTAAGGACAAACTGTTTTTGCACACACAATGGGGGGTTAAATTTATTTATGGCTAGCGCCTCAACAAACTTGAGTATACGCCCCTGACAGTTTCTGTACAAAATTGTAAAGGCTGTTTTGATATCAATTTTGTGACTCTTATCAATGATATGTTTCGCAATGGATGATGATGGTTGTCTGCCATCTGCGCTTATCAATGTTTGTGAATCCAGCTGCTTTCGTAGCCATTTTGGAACATGTTCCTCTACCCTCACGGTTAGTTCTCCCTATGTATGTTTGTCCACACACACATGTAAATTTATAAACGCAGTGGGATGTGACACAATCGTTTATACAGTGTTGAGGTCTAGGTAGCAGCAGGTGTTTGGTCTTCTAAACCTGTGATAAGCTTAGCTGCATAATACGTTTTGCTAACAGCATACCTTAACCTTCGTTTTAATATCATGCTGTTAGATTCTACTCTGTATGGTAACGCGATGTAAACTCATTTCTTCGAAACAGAGTACAGATCAGGTTTGAATCCTCGCTGATTTTTGCAACGGTTTATGAACTTCAATGGAAATCCATTTTCCACTAATGTTTCGGTTAGTATTTTGATATCATCCATTGAGTCCTCCGTACAAATACGCACCATCCTTTTAAATAGACAAGTTACAAAACCTCGCTTGTATTGGGTTGGACAAAAGCTATGGAAACTTAAATACTGACCTGTCCAAGTAGGTTTCTTGTAGATCGCCCGTTTGATTTCATTTCTACGACTTAGGAGTAAATCCAAGAATGGCAGACAGTTTTCTTTCTCTTCTTCATATGTTATGATTACAAAGAATGTCAATGGTTTTAATTAGGGGTACATTAGTAAATAAGTAGTTGACATCAAAAGAATACAATCTCTTATCTTTGATATTAATATCACTGACATATTCAACAAGTTCAAAACTATCTTTTGAAGAAAACTTACATAAATCATTTCGAATAGGAATTAAAGTTTTTGCTAACCATTTCGCCACTTTATGTGTAGGTGAATGGAACATGGAGAGTATAGGACGTAAAGGATTATCTGTCTTATGAAATTTAGGCAATCCATACAGATTAGGTAGCTCAGACCCCATTGGTTTGAGGGAAGCAAATTCTTCCTGTTGATAACATTGATATTCAGGAGTTTTGCCAGACTAGATGTTACTTTGTATTCTAATTTGCTAAGTTCGTCATAAATTTACTTTCATCGCTAAGGATGGACATCATCTTGTTTTTGTAATCACATTTGTCCATCACAACCACACCCGACCCTTTATCGGGTTTGAGAATGATTATATCAGATCTATTTCGAAGTCCTTTTAGGGCTTTGAAATGTTGTGAAGTTAGGATACTTCGCTGTCTTGGGCCTGAACTATGGAACTGATGGGCAATATCCACCAACCAACTCTGATTATCTGAGGAAGTTGGAACAAGGGGAAATAATTGATCATAAAGACCTTCAAATTGGGCATCAATAGCCAAATCAAAACTTTCTAATTACATTATCCAAATTCATAAAAGGGACTAATTGTTTCATATACTAGATCCGTTGTGCAAGGAGTCACTACCATGACTCGACAGCCTGGTGGCGTTTGAAGTGATTGGTATTGGGCTCGAGTCTTGGTGGGGACAACACTCACTGGGACGCAGGTACATCCAGTTGACGAGTTCCAAGTAGGATGAAATGCACAACCTAGATTCCACTTCTGGGCACTATCCATCATTGGTAGTGACATAAACTTGTTTATTAAAACAACTAATGCCTTCTATCATTTATATGATTCAGTTTATTGGCAACAGATTTCACTGTATGCACTCATGCTATTTGTTTATTCGAATGAGGTCACGTCTCGACAGTAGATCACTCATAAAACGTCTTACCGCATGTTCGAAATGCAAATGAATTAGATTTGTCCATTGTTTAATTCATGTTGAACAATCAAGTTGAACATGTTTTAGGATAATCTGAACCGGATTTTCATTTGGAATAAGCACCGTGTGATTTTAACAGTGAGAGTAAAAGTCAAATCAGGATGTTATCGCACTTGTCGTACATTATTTCATTCCATGTGAAAAGATATACTTTCTGTCTTCTGAATGCTTTCTCTGTCTATTTTTACAGTTTTTGGAACATAATCAGTTACCGGATAATGTTGTATATTTTAGGTAGAACCAGGGAACAATAAGGATAAAGTACGTATTGGTGATGCAGTGCTTTATTTACAGGAACTAATAATAACTATATAACAAGTAACAATATGTCTGTGTAGGATTTCGAGAAGAACTGGAAAAGAGATACAAAATCATAAATACACAATTTAAAGCCCCATTATGATAATCGAAGGCTGCAAGACGGAAGCTTTTAAGATTAATTTTAAGCATCACACCTGTTATTCTGCCTTAGAATCACTAAGTATTGACACTGGGAATGTTTGTTGACAGAAAAGGTGTACAGGGACTCCTTATTTAACATATGCGCAATACAAATCTTTGAATTCAATACAACTACTACGTTCACCTTCTAATCACAGCGTGGTAAAGAAGCGTAAGGCATGGAAACTGCAGTAACCTGATTATCCAATGTGGAATAAGAGAAATGTAGCATTGTACGGATATACAAAGGAATGGGTGTTTACTCAGGGTTAATTACTGCAAAACCTTTCTTTTACTTAGTTGGCACATTGCTGACGTAAAGTTGTTGATTGGGTATAAGTTATACGTGCCGTACATTTAAGTAAGCGCTAATTTTGCTACTTATTCTGTTTGGTTTAGGTAAGAATCCCAGGGGATATGCATTGCGTAAGAAGATTTATGGCTTAGTTAATGCTAATGTGGTTATAGGAAAATGGTGCTGTGTTATGCAGCAGAATTTGGCACTCTTCAACACCCCAATAAATGGTGTTTCAGATGCAGAAGTGCATGAAATGACGTTTTGTGTTTTTATTCGTTATTAAATTTAGTGCGTAATAGGCGAGTCCACGATTTCACATCACTGAGTAAGTTTAAACATGTTTCTTTATTTTGAATTAGGTGTATATGCTGCACTCCCATCCGTTCCGACATCATCAATACCTTTTTTAATGTCTTAAATGACTGTTTGTCTTTGTATTAGTGTGCTTATCCATGTAAAACTGGTTCCTAAATCACAGGTTATACCCACCCCGGCCAATAACTGCTTGTGTATCACAATGACTCAACTAGCTACAGTGGCTGGAACGCCTGTCTCCTCGAAATCGTGCCACATCAGAAAGGTCTGTTGGATAGTGATAGGACAAAAGTAGTTACCATTATGGCGTAAATCGCTACACTGTAATAGGGTTCTGAGGTAGACGTCCTACTACTAACTTGATGGGGTGTGACACCAGTAAGATGTTTACGTCCAACAAACAGCAGTGCCACGCTGATGCTGCCTTTCCTCTGGAAGGGAAAGTTAGCTCCAAAAATAACACACTCCCACCTTTGCAGCCTACTGATGTCCGACAGGGATTCATAGTCAGATTCAAAATCAATAAACCAAAATTTCAAACTTACCGGCCTTAAGCAGATGTCCCTTAGACTATGTGGTCACATACTATTCTTCCTTTTTCAGGTACCTCAAGAAGAACCAGTCCTCCACGATATGGGCAGTTGGGAAGTGTCAACCGCCCGTAGGCCTCCAGTAGTACACAAGACAACGAAACATGACCCATCCTTCTGAACTCTGATTCTTTCTTTGCCTCCACCTTCTGATACTAATATTAAGGCTTCTTATACCTTCCCTAACCTCTCATTCCGCGACCATTGCGAACGATCAGAGGTATCAGAACCTCCTTCCTTATCTTCTAAGACTCCACCATCGATATCAAGTAGGAGCTTTTAACATGCGAACGCGATGACAAATCGGACAGCAAGCATCACTAGTGAGAACTCTGAAATCTGTAGCGATGGATGTATGCTGTAGCTCTAAGACACGTATACAGGACCCGAGTGTGGTTATTAAATTAACTTCATCTGGCCATACTAGTGAATCTTCAAAATTCACCTTACGAGCATCCAGAGACCCAGTGACTAGCTCTTGTAGACTCGCTGCTGTAAGCATAACATTGAGCTGTATGGCATAAAGTGCGCTTCTCGACTGAATGCCAGTCAACAACCCTTTCTGTGTTGTCTGATAAGTGCACTTTCAACTACATATGTGAACTACCCTCTAAGGAAGAGGAATACAGAAAAATGACACCTCCAAACTTTGGTGCATAGGCATGATAAGACAGTAAAGAAAAGAATTAAATGCAGTACAGTTGAGCCTAAACTTGTCTTCTATGCATTACCTTCAAAGATCATGAAGTTGCCACAAGGATCAATCAGGGACTGAATGGTGCACAAAAAAAAATACCTATCTAGCTACCAACATAGCCTGTGTCCCATACTAACTACTCATCGAGACAGACGTAATTGGATAAATCCCCAACTCTTGTTACCTTTAACTGTATATATCGATTCGAATGTATTCACCAAAGCATATAGATTAGAAAACAGAGAGAAGGGTTTTCATTCGCATTAATGAACATATCCTGACGATTTGAAACGTTCAAAGATTCCCATAGCAATAATTAAAAATAATCTGAATTAAGAATATTCTTTTCAATAATTTTTCATCGGGCTCTACAATTATAAAGTGAAATTGTACTACATGAAACAAGCCAAGTTTGTGACGAAGGCTTTTAAAATGGAATGTGGATTAAGCACTGCATGGAAATTGACTTCCATTCTTAATAATGGTAGTAAACAAAAAGACGACAAATAAGGAAGATAGCAGTATCCTTTAGTTTATTGAAGGCTAAGGGGAAAATAAAGTATGAACATGTTCTTTCTGAAAGCAAAGTCTTGGTTTGATCGATTTCATTGTGACAGCCTCAGCTATGTTGAGCATGCATTACCGAGCTATCTACGCGCATTATTGTTTTTGGTACCCGATGCATAACATTCAAAGAATTGGAAGCTTCTATGTGATGCCCTGTGTTTCCCAGGTCTAATAAGACAAAGCGTTTGATCATTTTCGCTTCACCTTTTCCAAACCAATTCGAAAATGTTCTGGTATCCAGAAACACACCTACTTAGTTTTACGTCTTATATAACCTGTTTTATAGGAACAATTAAACTGACATATGCAAAATGAAGAGATAAGATTAAGTAGGTTATCCATTAGTTTCGGACTGAGTACTGGCTGACTACTGAAAGATCTGTAAAGACAATCTGCCTAAAACGTTCTATGGATTGCTCAAGCTAGGTGTTGTGAAAAGATGTAACTTGGGATGTCTCCCTTAAAACGTAGTAGTAGCTTCTCCCTGATATCAATTTTCGTTTTGGATTACCACGAGTAATGTTGGCTTTGACGAACCATTCATGATATCCGTTTTTACTTAGAATATCATGAATACAAAGTAGTTCTTTTTCTACACAATCCTTTGAACAAATCGATCCTACTTCAAATGCCAGGCATCTTATTATATTAAGTTTGAAATTCATCAGAATGAAGGTGAGAAAGAATGTATACTCTACCTTAGACATCGGTTTTCGATACATACTTCTCACTATAGAGCCATTTTTTTCTTTCCACTAGCACATCAACAAAATGTATGGAACCATTTATTTCATTTTCATTGGTAAAATGAACTGATGAATGAATGGTATTGAAGTGATTCATTAAAAAATTACTGCATAGACACTTATCAAAGACTAAGAGTGTCATCGAAGTTACAGCTCCAAATTGATCAAAGGACCGGTTTCCAATTTTGCCAGACGTTTAACCCCACATATAGGACCAAATGTGGATCCCATAACTACTTCATCAACTTGTCTCTACAAATTACTATTGAAGATGAACTAGACATTCATTCATACATTTCAGCAATAACTTCCTCAAACTAATATCCAAATCCCCACAACTCCCTCAAAATTTAATATCATTCTTCCTTTCTACCATTTCTTACCACTGTACGATTAGTTTATATTACACGTTATATCGATTACCAATGAGATTATTGATTTCCTAATTTTGAAATATCTTATATCTTGATAATCATTGTACTTTTAGACTGTATGAATCTGAAGTGTATTCATGAAGTAAATGATGATTTCATTTTATTCTATAAATCTCGTCCTTCTTGCTTTGTTAGTATTTATCAAGGGATCTAAGTGCATGAAATTCTTGAAGACACGCCTCCCTACATAATAATTTAAGTCTTCGAATCATGCAGTGGCTTCGCGTTGCAGAACAGCTAGGGAATTCATGAGGGTTCGTTTCTATGAGCAATTTATGCACACTGATTGCATCCCATGTCAGTTGCTGAAATTTATCCGAATAACCAAACTTCCACCTTCTCATAAGAATATCCGTCGCATCACGAAATCATATGTTGAATCTTCCAGTACATATATCTCAACATTGAAGTGTGAGTTAGCCACGTTTGATAGATTATTCAGTGATCTGAATGTTATTTGCTGGATTAAATTTACTAACGTCATGCACAAATCCCAGTCAAAAACTTAAAATGAATATGAGAAAAAACTAGTAAACGTTTTAGTCAAAGAAAAGTCCCATAAAGGCTTCCCTAAAAATCCTGAGAAGCATATATGGGACTTATAGAAAATTATTTGAAGTCAAGTTGACATTGAAGCTGTATCTCCTTGATTTAAGTTTCATATTCCAGTGAGGCACATAAGCCCAATAGATCCAGAGACACAATTTGGGAACCTGTATCAACAACTCTCAGATTTAAAGCCTATGGATGAAGATTAGGGAGGCTGACTGAATCCTAAGTTAGTCGGCATAACTAACCAGTACTAGGTATCACCATCTGAACAAGCGAAAACCTTTGCCAAAGAGTACAAACTGGCACTGCTGAAATCACACTAAACGCGGATATTATTATGTTCGGACCTGACAAAGGTTCTGGTGTTGTCATAATGCACAAAAATGACTATGTGAATAAAATGTTAATAATCCTCAGTGATCGGCTAAGATGCTAGTTGGAAGGTACTAAAAAGGATATTGAATTAACATTTGAAATCAAAGTAAATAAACATCTTAGAGATCTTCTAAATAGGAAGTTGAGTGACAATACAAAATATAATGAACTCAAACCAAAAGATTCACTTATTGAGTTCTTGTATGGTTAACCCAAAATTCATAAATTTAACGTACCTAAGAAACCAATGATTAATTCGCCGTGACGCAAGCTGGCTCATAAAAACTTTAGAGTCCTTCCAGAGTGAGTTGGTGATTTACAGTTTAAAAGATATCTTTGAATTTTTTCACGTAATAAATCATATCGACGTTCTAGACAACTTCATTGTGTCATACGATGTGACTCCCTTACTTACAAATATACAGTAAGTGAAAAGATCGATAGAATCTATCAACGAAGTGATATGCTGTCCTCACCGGAAATAGAGATTAAGCAGCTTCTACTCCTTTGCAGGAAAGGTGTCCAGTTCCACTTCAATAACCAGCCTTATCAGCAGACTGATGCAGTGGCTGTGGGCTCGGCTGTAGGACCCGTTCTGACAGATATCTTTATCTACTATCTTTAAAAGACGCGCCTGAGTTCAGTCACCAATGAAATAACCTAATACATCAGGTACGTTGATGACACCCTTTCTGTTTGCAATGATATGAAACATGCAAGAGAGTTGTTTAATAATCTCAACGACGCTCATCCTAACGTGAAATTTACGACGAAAAACGGGCATGGAAAGAGTTCATGAGAAGAAGAACTGGTAAGATTAAAAGGGGCCATTGTTCGAAAAGACAAATGGACCGGATGATACCTTTGACTATAACAGTTTCCGTCCTGCCAGCTACAAGTGTAAGCTAGTAAAAACACTTTGCAACACAGCTAGGAAATTATGTTCTACAAAAAAGTTAGAGGAAGAACTATTATTATTATGTCTTCTTCCTTTCATTTTTACCTCTATACAGTTAGTTCATTTACACGTTATATAGATTACCAATGATTTTGTTGTACAACTTGAAATCATTGATTTCCTAACTTTGTAATATTCTTCGTCCTGATAGCCATTGTACGTTTAGACTGTATGCATCTGAAGATTATTCTTGAAGTAAAATGATGGTATCATTTTATTCTATAAATTTTGTCCTTCTTGTCTGCAATTCAATATCAAACTCTACATTTCACGAATGTAGCCCTTACATGGTCTCCTAAAAGCAACCGTCGTAGTGCTACGTGGTTCGTCAGAAACTTCTGACTAAGTTCAAAGCTGATGACGTATATGAACACGATTAAACATTAAATTTAGAGAAACAGTTAAAAAATACGACATATCTGTGAAATAGGCCTTCTAAAGGTATCAGAGCAAATGGCGACGTTTGTATTAATATGCAGCAATAGTTCTGTAAGTAAATTCATATAGAAAAAGATTCACTTCAAATTGAAACTGTTTTCTCTAAAAGAAAACAAAGTTGTTCTATCGAAGTTTTTCAATAGTTGTCTAACTGCACGAGGTGCGACTCAGCTAAGCTCGGGAAATGAATGTTAACGTCATTCATGTTTCAAACATCTCGTCTTCACCATTTGAGCCCTTTTTAGTCTTACTGGAAATAAGCCTTGAATTAACTCAGACATGGACTAATCGACAAAGTATTGTGGTTGTAGTGAATCGTTTCATAAGCAGAATCTGTGACCGGTTTAGCATTTACCCTTCAAATACTTTTCCGAATGAACTGGTTGACGCTGTCCTTCTAATCAAGAGGCATGTTTGTGGGTGCAGTCAGTTGTCTGTCAACACATTTTGGGTTAAAAATATTTAATAGTTGATAGTAAAGAGAACTGATTAGGTTTCTTTTGATCAACAGTCAAATGTAGAAATACACTAACTGTTCGTTCTAAGCTGGTCTTATATGTGAAATCCATTTTGTACAGATGCTGAAAGTGTATGTCACCGATGGATTCTTGGCTTTGATGCTTTGCAGTTCCACTATCATCTGAAAGAATTGAGTTAAAATTTCAATTTTCATGTGATTTTTGGTAGAACTATCTTATAAAACAGTGGTTTGACAGACTGGTATTTATGAAATGACAAGATGACTGATGGTGAAACTGAAACCAGCGCCACGGTAAGGTTCTGGCCAGCAGCCCCTAAGTCATCAGCTAGGGGGCTGTACCGTCAAGCCAACGAGATCCAGCTACTGATCAAGTCCTTTAGACTTTCGCCTTCACACTGTGGTGAGATCTGGGTTAGTCACTATTAGTTAAATCAAAGATTTTAAAACAGAAGAAATCATACTGTTAGGAGATCCTAGTATCTAAATAAATATGATCAAGGCTTATTTTTACCCATAGTTATTATCTGCACTGATTTGTTACTGAAGGGTGGCCAGTATCATACTGTCTATGTCTTAGTGATAACTGAAGTCAATAAAGCAAGCTTGCGACGTGGTCATCTATCCAGGCTGTACTATTACTGAGCTTGGGTAGTTGGAAGTAATCGTCAGGTACAATCAACAGGTTTGCAAAGTTTACTCTACTACTTGAAACTGGAAATAAGGACTGTCTTCTCAATTATTCTCCACCTATTTTCACATTGAGCGAATACAAACTGCAAGGCTATTATTGTTTTTATATGAAGGCCTAATGCAGACAACTCATGATGATAATTGCATAACCGTACATACCTTTGAAAAACCAGTGTTATTCATACTGTACACTATAAAATGAGCCCAGGACAGCTGTGACGATCTATACGGATGTCAGATATTGACCTGAATAATTCAACAGAACTTTGATAGGAATGAAGATTTGGTTCAGTAATTTATCGGTAAGTCACTATTTCATTTTCATTGTTGAGTGTTGTTTTGTGTAACATTCTTTTTGTGTAAGCTGGTGATTGGCGAAATATGCTGTGTTCATCCGCTCAATATACTGACTTTCCCAAAGAACACAATATGTAATTGCCTATCATATATGACGTTAAGTAGTACTCCCAGCTTACGGATTTAGTTATGCCAGGTGTAGATTTTCCTGTTTTTCAAACTCTTCGGTAGTGAGCAACTTTGTTTCCGACCTGTTTTCTTTCAGACTTAAATGGTGTATATGGTTCAGCAGAAATCACCGATATTTCATTAAGGCTGGTGTTACATAAGTGTTCCAAACTCACTCAGTTACTCGCTATTAGTTATCCTTTCTAAGTGCTGTTACTCCTGTTGACAAAAATTGTATACGTTGGTAATATTATGTAATATCACTCCTTTTTCGAGCGCAGACAAATAAGTACCGTCGATCGCTTATGAGCAATACATGTTCAACGTTTTCTTCGTCGGTGGTGAAATCTTTTTGAATACGAGACTAAGACATGGTATGTCTTCGACCTACAAGATAAAATTTGACGTCTTGTCTTCATGCACTGATTGACAACGGCTTGAGTGGGACAGTTTGATATCTTTCCTTCGAAGAACTTTCAATACAGTGGTCCGTCAGTCAAGCAGTAAACGGTACTTTAAAACACAAAAACTCACAATGGAGCAAAAGGCACAGTAAATGTTTGCTGCAAGAGTATTCGGTCAGTGACTTGAAATGTAATGGATACCACGCCATACAGAACACACATCTAACTGATGGGTCCTAAGCAGAAAGCAACTCGTGTCCCAGATTCTTCTGCTAACCACTAATGTATACGACCAAAGCATATGACTACTTATATACATTCAGTCAGCTGGACACCGCTTTCTTTGCACACAATGCAGACTAGTGATGCCTCATGCAATCCCTGAGGTGGAATATCGAATATCCTGAGTCATCAATACCTTCTTGGCACAACCATTAGTCAGAAGTCAGTCAATTATTTTTCATTTTAACCACAAGTGAGAGCGAAAAATGCTTTTAGTAGCTCACAGTAATTGTACGGAGCAGTGAAGAAACATTAGCAAAACATTTAGGTGTTGATATTTCCTCTCGTTTATTTATCATTTCAGGCAGAAGGTGAAGTGTAGTCGAAATGTTCTGCTTTCTAAAAGGAATTTTCCGCTCACTTATCTCTCCTAATCGCCTCATGCTCACCTTGATTTGTAGGGTTTCGAAGCACGTGGCTTGTTCAGATACTTTTGCCATTATGATCGAAAAAGGTAACTGCAAAAGTTGTTCGGTAGACAGTTAATAATGGCATACACCGGTTATCAGTACTGGCTTTAGGTTAATACTGAGAGGATTAATATCATTCTTTGATCGATAACCAATCTGTGCAGGCAGAGAGTGAAAATCTCTGAAACTTAGTTTTCTGCATGTCGCTGCTCATTGGGAAAGTCTATCTGTGCCCGTTCCGAGGTTTAGCTTTCTATTTGTTTTAAAGACTTGAGTATATGTGTACTGTCAACAGGTAAGAAATCTAAGTTCATCAGGGTTTACTGTTAACGGACTTTTTACAACAAAATACAGTTCACCAAGCTGTTGTTTCACTTAGATTATTTCTCACTGGAAAAGACTGATGGATAGGCTTTGATCAGCACTGAGAACTCGATGGCTATACGCTCTGGATCTTATATAACCATGTTATCATTCAGACAATGAATCACAATCCAGTGGTAGACAACATCTCTCTCCAGTCACTTTTTGATGTAAGGTGACTCACTCATGTTGGTACATTGGAGCGATATTTTAATTTAAAGAAGGTTTTTAAATTATAGGAGTCAAGTGGCATGAAATCCTGCTTCAGTCAGTTTTTGTGTTCATTATCAACTATCAGCAAGGCATATTGCTAACCTCCTTCAAAACAATGATGCTTTTTCGAAGACTCATACCCCAACCAATTATTACTGAAGTAAGGGAATTTTCAAATAAACTATTTAGCTCATGGCCAACCTCTTTTATAACAAAATTATGCACACGAACCTTCCATTTAGCAGTAACAAATGTAGCTACCTTACTACATCTTTAACTAGTGGACCAAAAAGGAAACTGAGACTCACAGAATACCAGAAAACTGCTTCTTGATGATCATGAAGCACTTCAAAACCTATAGTTTTGTTTAATTATAGTGAAATGAAACATTTTCTGCCTTAAGGTAACACCGTGCAAAAAGAAATGAATATTTTTTTGTTGTTTTTCAAATACCGAACCCGATTCATTCATATTTCCAGAAGACGAGAAAGCACGCATTTAGTTATTGTTCAGACTATATGAGATAGCCTTAGTTTCTGCAACACAGTAATATGATGAAGTCGCAACTTTTAGTGAAAGGAAGACCTAGATTATGCCAGGATTCAAATCAGTAAATCATAGGATACAAAAGTCCATTGACAGTAAAGAAAGGCTGCAGGATTTGAAGGTCTCAAGTTCACATTTGATGGTAATCATTGTTGTTCAGTGGCAAGGATACAGATTATTATTATTATTATTATTATTATTATTATTATTATTATTATTATTATTATTAGTCCCTTGGGTTCCTAGTGGAACATAGGGCTTCAGTAGCACGTCTCCAGTGAACTCTGTTCTCTGAAATCTTTTGAACCTGGCTCCACGACAGCCCAGAAGCTCTCATTTCCTCCTCGCACGATCTCCTCCATGCCACCCTCACCTCGGACGCCCAACTCGTCGCTTCCCATAGGGGTTCCACTCGAGGGCCTGACCTGGCGCATGATGTGTCCGATGGCCTTCTCAGTGTATGCCCAATCCAATCCGTCTCTACTTCCTTCTGCATATTTGTTGGGTGATAGGTTCTTAGTTGGTTCGTTGCCAGAGCTCCTTGTTGCTGATTTTACTATTCTGGCCATCTGGTCTTCGGTATTGAGGGAGCGTAGGCGGCAGTTGTTGATGAATATCTGTAGTTTGTTGGAAATCTCTTTCGTAACGTGCCAAGTCTCTGAACCATCACATGGAAGCACTGAATTGACGTTGGTGTTGAGAATCCGGATGTTGTTCACGCTTTATGCTGAGTGCAGAAGATCTCCACACTAATTTCAGGCTAATGAACGCCTGTCTTGCTTTTCCGATCCTAACTTTGACGTCCTCGTCTGTACCACCGCCCCCTGGTAGTTGAAACGGTTCTACCTAGATACATGAAAGAAGCTATTTCCTTTACGTTTCTCACGTTGATGATGACTGGAGCTTGTTGCTGGTGATGGTGTTAGTTGGGCATCTTCATCACCTCTGTCTTCTCTATGTTCACTTGAAGTCTCGTCTTCGCTGCCCTGTCCTGCCCTGCCCTGCCTCTTCTGTCAACTTGTTAGTTTTCGCCTACAGATCTTCAAGTCTGTGCGACATCAGACACAAGTCATTGGCGAAATCCAGATCTTCTGGGTTCTTTTCCCCGGCCCAGCGTATCCCCCTCTTCTCCCAGCTCCCCACTGTTTGCTGCATGATCCAGTCCACCACAATCAGGAATATCATGGATGATAGTAGACAGCCTTGCTTCACTCCTGTCTTCACTTCACTTCAAACGCATCACTGAGCTTCCCATTGTGAATTACTTGGCATGTGGCGTCTTCATATAGTTGTTGAATGAGGCTGATAAAGGTTTGCGGTACTCCGTAGTAATGAAGCAGTTTCCAAATTACTTCTCGGTCGACGCTGTCAAAGGCCTTTTCAAAGTCGATGAAGTTGAGGTAGAGTTGAGTTGACTGCCATTCTATACTCTGTTCTATGATGATGTGAACAGTTGCAATTTGATCAGCACATGATTTGTACTTCCTGAATCCAGCTAGTCAGCCTGTTCCGGTCGTAGTTTTGAATCCAATGCATCCTTTAGTCTCTCCGGGATGATGCGGCTTAATATTTTGCTTGCTCTGGGTGGACAGGAGACTGATTCCGCACCAGTTCTTGCAAACACTGAGGTCGCCCTTCTTCGGGAGTTTGGCAAGGCAGTCCTTCTCCCAATCACTAGCCAGGTACCTTCCCTTCCTTCCACACCTTCTGCAGTAGTGGTGTGAGCATGTCCACTGATGCCTCTGCATCTGTTCTCAGTGCTTCTGACAGGATTCCATCTGGTCCTGCTGCTTTCTCACATTTCAGTAGCTTTATGGAGTTCAGGACTTCTACTTTTGTTGGAGGATTTGTGTTCACTTGTGGTTCTGTGACTGGGCTGTAGGTGGAATTTGTGGACGAAGTGCAGGTGGTGGTGGTCGATTCAAGAGCTTTTTGAAGTGGTCAGCCCATTGTTTCCTTTATTTCCCTTCTTCTGTGATTAGATTTCCTTCATTATCTTCTATTGGTTCCATCTGTGTTGATCTCTTATCTGACAGATAGCAACCTGGTTATTTGATACAATGTTGTCAGGTCTCTGTCTCTCCTACCTCCAGCCTGTTCTGCTTCACTTGCAATTGTGTTGTGGCAGTGTCTTTTGTCTTTCCACGCACTCTTCTTCACTTATTTGTCAAGTGTTTTATAGATTGTGTTCAGTTCCTCTTTCTGTTGTGCAACCTTACACTGCACTGGTTTATCTTCTACTTCACCATCACCATCCTCCTCTCCTCTATCAGCCTCCATGTGTCCATCGAGATCCATTCCTTACCTTCTTTCCTCTTCCCTACTAATACGGTTATGCAGGTTTCTTTCCACATAGCTTTCAAAGAGTTCCAGTGCTCATCCATACACGTTTCTTCAGGGATGTCCCTCAATATCTCCCATTTTGTCTTGATGGCTAACTGACGTGAAGATTTCCTTTGTAGTTTCATCCTTCAGTTCAGTTTCTGTTCTGGTTGTTGTACTTGAACTGTGGTCTATCACCAACTTCTACGAAGGCTTTCAACTTGATTTGGAAGGTGGGTTCCTAGAACTAGACAGTGAGTGGTCTGAGCCTACATCTGCTCCTCTTCTTGACCTCGTGTCAAGTAGGCTGACTGCGTCTCCACTTTCTTGAGATTGAGGTGAAGTCAGTCTGATTTTCGGTGTAGTATGTCCATCTGGTGAAATCCATGTGGCTTTGTCAATATCCTTATGCTTGAACACAGTGCCTCCAACCACCAAATCTTTGAATGTACAGAATTCCATTCTCGTTTATCACCTCACCTAGTGCTTCTCGACCACGGTTAGTTCTCTTCCTGTGTTGTCCACTCCCAGTTTCGCATTCATGTTGCCCATTAGAATGAGTTTTTGATATCGCTAACTGAGGTCTTGTCCAGCTTTTGACTGAAGTTGTCTCTAGAATTCCTCCTTTTTCTTTTGCCCTGCATTATTTGTAGGTGCGAAGGATGCAGATATTGCAGTTCAATTAATTGATATCCAAATCCAGCTGAAATTCGGATGTTTAGAAAAAATTTGGGAGTCGGATAAGTGATATTTATCCTTTTGGTATTTGTATTTTTCAATGAATATAAAGCAAAACAAGCTTATTCTAACTGACGTTAGTTACATAAAGTGGAGCCAGATTTGTCTACATAGAAATGAGAAAATGAAACAGCTTGTCTGGTTTCCACTCACTAGCACACTCACGTAATCAACACATATGTGATAAGAACTACAAACAAATATAATTTGCTTGCTGGCAGCCGACATTGGAAACCAGGAGGCCAGTTTCGTCTCATCTGAAAGCGGAAAACTCGCCCTTCAACTAATACACTCATCACAGTTAACACGCTACATATTGTCATCTTTCTCAATAATTTGACAACACAAAATCATCCATACAGAGAAACTTAAATCAAGTCATCATATATAAGCGTGTATATTGCAAATTCTCGTATACCATAAATTTTTCGTACTTAGTGGAGAAACGTTAGCTATAACAATTTTGTTTTGCTCCACAGTCAGTGGAAAATGCAAAATTAATGAATGAATTGTTTCCAATGGAGATGAAAACTTGAAGAATGCCATCCAACTCTCAGCTGTTTTTTATTTTAAACTGGTTGGGCTTCTAAGATGTTGTATAAATAATACAGTGTAGTGGCAAATAATTCTCCAAAATAAATAGCCTAGGGTTCGAAGAGTATAAACACTGATACTAACCTTCATAGTTTTAACCAGCTGGTTAAGCTAGAAGAACATTCAATCAAATATTCATGCTATTTGGCATGTCATACTGTTACGTTGAGGTGCTCTTACACCATCCTCTAGCTAGTTAGTCAAACACATCGGTATTATGTCACGGTTTATCAAATCTATCATTCCTACCTGGCTGTTTTGTTGTGTTTTGCTGTTGCACTCGCGGGTATATTACAAGTACGAAGAGTTAGTGACTGACCTTTGGATCAGTCAAATTTTCTTAAGGGCAATTCCTGAAACAGGAAAATCATATTTTAATTCGTATTGTATAAAGTAATAATGCTCAAAACTTCTCTTGAAAATTTACTGCCACAAAAATTATTAAAAATGTGTCTGTGGTGGAAATTATTATTATTATTATTCACTTTTATCTTTGCTGTTCGTAAATGTCATTACAGATGATAGATGTGAATATTTGTCCAAAAATGATCATTTCATCCCCGAGCTTCTGATCCTGTTGTTCGATTTGGCGCGCACCTATGTATGGTATGTACACATTTAATCAATAAATCACCCATAAGTTTTTTAAATGCACATATCCTAAATAAAGGGGAAAGATCCAACAACCAATCACTGACTGGTATTCATATCACTGTGGTGCGTACGCATAGCAGTGTATACTAGTCAGCATTGTTATCCGTCTATACGGTGGGCAAAACAGTTTATTCGTTTCCTGTAAAATGCATATTTAAATGTCTAAACTCTTTCCTATTTATCAGTCATCCAGAATTTGTACCTTGTGGTTATTACGAAGCAAAACTTCACTTTAGCACCATCTGTACTGAGAAATGCGTTTTCATTTGACCCTATTTGCAGTTTGCGCATCTGTAAGTTCATTTTTTTATGCATAAACTATTCATTATTAAGATGAAATTTACATGAGCTTCATTTTACTTAAGTTGGTAAATATTCCTATTAAATAATATGTTCAATAGGATTTGAATTGGGACTAAAATGTAAGCCAAGAGGTAAGCGGTTTATCTGCTTTTTGTTACGACGTTGGAGTACACCATGTTTTGACAAAAATAAGATTTAGAGTAAAAATGTTTTAGGTACTTTTACTATAAGAGATAAGGCATCTCCTTAATTCCTGTGTCAAATTTCCGTGCTATTTGAGTTCTAACTAATTATCGTTCAACTCCTCAAGTTTCTTTCCCTAAAGTTTGGTGATTCATCTACAGTTTTGTTTGCACATTGCACTGTCTGTGTCTAGATTTCTCACAGGTAGGTAGTTTCTCGATCACTAAACTGCAGTTTCAACAAGGAGTCCAGTTGGAACTTCTCAGTACCAACGTTTGTAATCTTTGAAGAAAAAGTGCCGTAAACGTAAAAAGCGTTTGCTGCAAATCGTGCTGCTTTAAAATTAAATACGACTTTTTCATCTGCCATCTAGCTTACTCTTCTGTTTAAGACAGTTAGTTGTATTCAAGAAAAACCAACTGTTTGATCCAAACTCCCTAAGTATGTGATGGACTTGACTTCAAAAAAGTATAATGGTCACTTAACTGTGAGATCTCTCTGATTTAGTTCGGAAAACCGACTCATTGGTGTTAACAATGGCTTACTGTTCACACAGTTCAGCGGTCATTTCCATTACCGTTCACCTAAATGCGTTATCGAGATTATTATTCTGAGAACAAATGGGAAATACGTTGACGCTAAGTTGAAAAGGAATGCTACTGGATAAGTCTCCTCAAGTATGTCCTTACGAATCCAGTTAAAATTCGGCCATTTTATAAGTTGATTGTGAGTAAGTCACCTTAGCTGCTAGAGAGTTGAGCTGGTTGACGAGGTTACGAACCTTTGTCAGCCGAAGAAGCTGGGCCATACGTTGTCCATGTCTAATCACTGTCTATCATGATGAGCTTTGTTAATCAAATTAGGGCCAGACTGTAGCAAATTAAAGGCAACCAGACTAAAATATGGCATCAGTTCACCAAGTCTCTGACTATTGGTTTGAATCGAACTAAAAATGTGTAAATTTCTGTGACGCAGAAAGGAAATCAATGGTTGTAGATTCCTAATGTTGGGGCTGATACTTGTTTGCAGTAGCTTAGATAAAATTCACACATTTTCCTCATTCCAATTATTATATCACATTGTTCGGGGTTCCCGGTCTACCATTCCGAAGTGGAACCTGAAATGAAGTGAATATTCGCCTACAACATCATTTTAGATGGGCTGATCAGTGCATTCATCTTAGCAATTATTAATCACCATGAAATTATCAACTGTCAGTTTGTAATTAGTTGGCTGGGACATCTTTTTGCTTTATCTAAATTTTATCATTCAATGAACTGGGCATTGAGTTTTATTGAATATGCTTTTGAGTACAACTTCCTGTTATCTATCGGTACAGTAACTAGAATTCTGATCACTAGTCTTAATATAACTCATGACTTTGTCTGAAACCTTCAGTTTAACTACCATGATATCTTTTAAGGTTAAAGTCAAACAGTTCTTCAGTTTTATCAGTCTTTCGTCACACTACTTGACTGGTTGCATATTACCGTGTCGAGCTCTGAAATATGACCCCAAATTTATATACGCTTCCAGATACACTACACTACACTACACACACACACACACAACCTTATATCTGAAGTGAATTGTGAAATAAATTCTTAATGTTGGATTTCTCGATGTGAGTAGCTGCCATGCTTTGTTTCAATTGCTTTCGTGAGTGGCTTATGGTCAGTGAATGTTATAAATGCGCACCCTTCAACCATATATCTTAAATGCTTGGTAGCCAAGTAAATCGCTAGTAACTCTCTACTGAATGTACTGTATCGCGATTGAGAAGCATTAAGTCGTTTCGAGAAGAAAGATAATGGTTCCCACTGACCGTGAACAAACTGTTGTAGTACTGCGCCTACCGCAACATTTGAAGCGTCTGTCATGATTGCTAGTGGTGCTTGTGAATCACGACGAGGGAGAAGAGTTTCAGAATTTAGAGCCAGCTTCAGTTTCTCAAAAGAATCATGGTCCGATTGGGTCATGTGAAACACTCTGGCTCGTCCTTGCAATAAATCTGTCAGCGGTTGGGCTACTTCAACCCATTTAGGTATGAAACATCGATAGAAGTTTATTAACCCAAGAAATCTTTGCAGCTTTCTAATCGAGTCTGGAACAGGATATTCTCGAATTGCATCTACTTCATGCGGAACCGGCTTAACACCGTTGGCATTAACAATGTGACTCAAAAACTGTAGGGATTCTTTGCAAATTCGCACTTCTGCGGATTGGTTGTAATGCTATATTCACGCAGTTGTTCGAAAAGCGTCCTCAGATGTTGCAGGTGCTCTGTTTCAGATGCGCCACCTACTATTACGTCATCTATGCATGCACTGACGAAAAGCATTCCATGAAGTACCTGATCTATAAATCTTTGGAATTTTTGAGCAGCATTTGTCAAACCAAACGGCATACGAATAAATTTGAATGGTTAGAAGGAGTAAGTGATGGCCGTCTTAGAAACATCATTAGGTTCCAAAGGAATGTGGTAATAAGCTCGCACGAGGTCAATCTTGGAAAAAATATTTACTTTTGTCATGGAGTTCATAAAGTCATGTACGTAAGGAATTGGATACTTATCAGGGACCGTATGCTTATTCAACGCTCAATAATCACCGCTAGGCCGTATTTCCCCTGATGCTTTTTTAGGTACCATATGCAGGGGTGATGACCATTGGCTCTTGAAAGGGCGTATAACTCCAAATTCTAGAAGTTTATTGAATTCTTGTTTTGCTGTCTGCAGCTTCTTAGGGTTTAAAGTTCTAGGTTTTGATGAGATTGGAGGACCTTTTGTAAGAACATAGTGCGTCACCGTGTGTATTGGAGAGGACTTTATGTAATCCGTTTGAGTTAGCTCGGGAAATTCTCGCATAAGAATATCGCACTCGGAAGTGCTGTTTACTGGAGCTACTACTAGGTTTATTGTTTTTGTCTCCGTAACGATGCCTGCGAGAGAAAATTCACTATTACGGCTAACTAGTCTTTGGCGACTAGAGTCGACCAATAGTTCGTAGTGTTGAAGGAAATCCATGCCAATGATAGGCGACGATAGGTCAGCGATGATGAATTGCCACTGGGATGGTGTGTGAAAGCCAATGTCTAAAAACAAAATTCTGGTTCCATATGTAGTAATAGCAGATCTATTTACCTCTTGCAGTAACAACGTCGGGCTGGGATGGCGTTTTTCGGAAGGCGTGGGTGGGATCACGCTCATTTCTGCTCCGGTGTCAACCAGAAACTGCGCTCCGGTCTTCCTATCCGTCACTCGGAACAAACGACTGTGTTGTTGTACGCCGGCGACAGCAGTCGTCATTGATCGCCGGCCTTTTCGTTTCCCGATGAAAAGATTTAAAATCGCATGGTAACAAACAACGACTTGCTTTACTGCCAAACTTCTTGTGATAACAGTATGTGCTACTTTTGGATGTAATTCTACTCGTGGTCTTATCACGACTGCGAGATCTGCTTCTATAGAACTTAGGTGACCTTCGGTTTAACTGCAAAGCCGTCAGTTGTCCTATAAGTATGTCGATCTTCCTCTCTAAAGCAGCTACTTGGTCGTTTTGCGTTGGCTCAGCAGTACTTTCACCCTGTTTAAGCATTCTTTAGTACATGAGGTCAGCGATGTCAGCCAACCTGTGAATGTCAATGTCCGCATCTGCAACAGATAATATCTGGTGAATACGTGAAGGAAGTCTCCGCAGACAGAGCTGGTAGAATAAACGGTTGTCTACATTTCTATCTTTCAGCAGATTTTGCATATGTCACTTAAGTTGTAAAGGTGTTCTGTCACCTGGGCATACGCTACTTAGTAGTTGGTCGACAGCCTTGTGGTCAGATAACAGAGTAGCTTTCAGCACTTCTTGCTTCAAAATATCATAAGGTGTGTCTGGGTGGGGCTTTAATAGTGTCTCCCTTACTTGTTCAGCCACTTCTTCCGGCAAAACAGAGCTTGTGTATACGAACTTTGTATTTTGTGAAGTTATATGATTGGCCATGAAGAAATGTTCTAGACGGAAAAAACACAGTTGCGGGTCATTAAACTTAAAACAAGGCATAAGAAGATTAATAGCACCCATGGACTCTACATTCGAAAAGTCTTGATTATGAGAGTTTAAGGATATCAGTACTGGTGCAGCAAAAACAATTTTAAGAACTTAAAATAACAAGAGTAGAAAAAATACAATCAACAAGTAAATTAATGCCTACCACAAAGCAGCTAAAGATATTCTCAGTATATATATATATATATATATATATATATATATATATATATATATATATATATATTGCATACAATTATTAATGACTGCATTTGCAGTACTCAGATGAAAACAACAATAATATCCACCAGTAAAACTTGCGAGAGTTTGATCAAGTCCGGCTCACCAGTTTGTCAAGCTCTGAAATATGACCCCAAATTTACATACACGTCCAGATACACTATCGCCTGTTTATAATTCCCGACACTGCTGACCCACCTGCGTCAGACAGTGTAAATATCAGGAATTAACGCGAAATCCATATCAGGATGTTGCATTGGTCAACGAGTGAGCAAAAAGTGTTTTCATCAGTACAACTAAACAAAAATGTTCAATGAGTTGTTACATATATCAACACAATACGGTGAAATAAAATGCTACAACTGTATCTCACTAGCACTTCGAAAAATCCATCTCATGTGGTAAATAGGTTTATTAAACATAGTAACATTGATATATCAAAACTATGTGTAAAGTAAAGGCTTTGCGTTCAAATCGACGATCTGTCTACATATCTCTAAAGTCATTTTCAAATATGAAATGCTAATATACGGGAAGCAAGGTGAGAAGTATCATTTCACTTTATTTAGGATCTGAAATAGTGTTCGACCTTGATTATTCGTCTGAATCTATATGGTTTATGATAGTGACTCACACCTTTTATCCGCTGCCTGTGCACCAGTAAACAGGGTAATAAACAAGAGCTTGAGGTTTTATAATCTTATCTGACCATGAATCAAAGAGGATACGTCAACCTTATGAAGGAACCGCAGCCTACTTCAACTTCCATTATCGACATCCTATGCTAATCGCACTAATCCTGAAGAGTTCTTGCATACAACCTTCTATTACAGTCATTCCCATTAAAAAAAGATAACTGCTGACTTCTTCACTAGTTCGTTAATGTAACCAGAAGCATCTGAGTTTCCAATCCTGAAGGAACCTTTAAGATATATATATATGGCATCATTTTCATTCCGACAGAAATCAAGAAATTTCTTCCTTTAACTTCCCCATAAGAACTCGTTATGAATGGTTTATTATCATTACGATAATTGCTCAGTGTTCTCCCCGCTTTATAAAATATCCATGAGATAATCTAGAAACTCAGAGAACAGCAAACGCGTATCATACTCATTCTAGGTTACAAGTCTTCTTAAATACCGCAATCAGCATACATTTTTACTTCAGCTGTTTGTCATTTGTCTACAATGAGATATCAGCATTGAGGCCAAGGCATGTAATGAAGCGAAGCTTTTAACATCGTGAACACGTTGAAAAACATCTAGACTATATTAAATGTTAGAATAGGATTATGTAAGCTTGTTTTGCAAACTCTGTCATGAGAATTTGTATTCCAAACATGTTTTCCACTATCATATTGTACTTATTCGATTGTATTTTACATTCGAGTGCCGGTAAAGTTTATCCACAATCACATAATTAGATTGTAATTTAGATACCAAATTCCTGTCATGGATTAGGTTGCTAGGTGTCAAAAATTAACAGTAAGTGGAACGTGGTTTAATGAGGTCTGTTGCTTGACCGAGGTGTATCTACGATCCTGACGAAACCAGTCATTCTTCCTCAGAGATTCAAACATATACCAATTAAAGCAACGATCTGAGACTTCTCTAAGAAGCTATTCAAACCCCAACTTCAGGATTCCTGTCGGCTGTTTCTCAATGTCTAATACCAAATTAATGAACTGCAATGGCCACATTTCACAATAGGTCAGTAAGCTCAGAAAAGCTCTTGACATTTTAATCAGCTACCATGTGATAAATAATTCCAGTACAGCAGACTAGTTTTGGCGAAATTCTCGGTCTAAACAATAAGCTTTTGTTACCTTGGGAGACAGTAAGTCTATGGGGACTTCTGAGAAAGATAAGCTTTTCACGTGTCCTTCGAGAGGCAAGATTTATTTTTCCCTTATAAATAAATTCATTCTATCCAATACATATATCCTAATGCCGTTACTTCAAAATACCGTGTACAGCTGTTACATTGAAGATATATTTAATTTTTACTCAATCCTAGGGTTTAATGCTCTCAAGCTGCAATAAGAAAACAGTAGGACTTTGTATGTCTTCATCATCAAATCTTGTTTCGCTGAACAGAACGCCAATAATTACCTCAATTGTAGCTAATCTTCAGTGTTGAATATGAGTAAAAATGAAAGTATGCGAGGTTAACTTTGTGGACCAGAGTGAAAAACTCCAGATCTCCGTTTCTGCATCTTCTTAAAACTGAAATTCGACCGTGTAACTTGGCATACAAAAAGCGAATTCTTTTATGCTTTATTCTTTTCTTCATATGCTCATGATAGATTTCTTAAGCGGTTTGATAAACAGCTTTGTGGAACACCCTTATATCAGGGTGACCGGAAAATCTGACCAGCTGGTTCATATATAATATCTGTCTGAATAAATAGTTCGTCTCCAAATGGACAGTTCAGATACAGTCCCTCCATCTAAAATAGAGGTTGATGTTGCTTCGAACCAAAGAATGAGCATTATTATCCAGTTGCACGTGCTCGTTTCTGACGAAATGCAAAACACCACAATAATTAGGTTTGCACATCCGGCAATGAATTCCGTGCTAAGTAGACTTTTGTATTACGTGGCCTAGTTGACACAATTCTAAATTGACAATCCAACTTTCGTTCCTATCAGACTATCAGATCCTGAAGAATTGTGTGCATTAGCGGTAAATATCTCTTAAAACTCAAAGTTGACTAATAAGTAACTTTTTTACTATGAATTACTTCGTCTACACTTTATTTATAAAGACCACAAGATAAAGTGAATCCACCTCAAATACATTATACCACCATGCAGATACCCAGTGTTCACTGAGAGAACAACGATACACTGCTGATGGCTTGGTTGTAGAGACTCTGCACTAATATGTCTAGGCAAGTGTTGGAACCTAATTGAACAGACACATTTGAGTAACTTTCAATCACATAGTTCCATAGTGTCTTGATTCAAAAAGAAGTTGTGTCTTCTAAACAGATATTTCAAAACGAATAAGGTTAATGTTAGTTGTCTTTCGATGCGAAGGTGGTGCATTGATACGCCTTTTCTAATATGTACCTTTTATTCATCGAATGCACCACATTTAATACCACATCACTTACTATAAATTAGTTAAATGAATCAAACTATCTATTTTGAGTCTATTCTGTTCGAAATTAGTGGAGCGATACGCATTCCCTTACAACTTCGAAAGGCTGTTTAGGTAATCAAATAGAACTTACTGTTTACTTTTCTGTCTGTTCTACTAATAAGTAGTTCAACTTTATGTTTCTTAACCTCATGAGTTTGCCGTTAACGCATGACTATTGTTAATTACATAAAAAAGCAATCGTGTGAGACGGATGCTTACGTGTGACAAAGGTAGTTTTCTTTCGATGGGGCCCCAGCAGTATGCTTTGGAGCACTCAGTATAATTTTATAAGAAGAAAACCTGTAAACTATCTGACGTATGTACTAATGTAAATATTCAACAACGGTAGTTACTGTCAGACTTATATCACACAGTGATAGAGGATCATTTGATGCTCCAGTTTACCATAAATATTGCTAACTTAGCAAATAGGGTAGTTAGAACGAGTCTGGCAAAATGTTTACACAAGTTTATCCTTTCTAAGAATAAAAACTTTTGAAAGTAAGTGAAAAGAACCCTAAAATATGTATTACAAGCTTTTAATGCACTCGTCTGAAGGGTATATCGACAACTAGCCTCCTCAAAGTAAATAATATCCATCCGACTTATGCCGTTTAATGTAATATTGAAAGTGTAGCGTTTAGGACTTTAGGTAATAGATACTCAGGAATAGATGATGCATTGTTGGACCATTACCATTTACGCAATGCTTGACAAAAAAGTATACCTCTTCTTCATATTTTCATAGAATGACTAGTCTTCATTCAATATCACAGGCAAACCATTGAGAACAACTACACTGAATGCTCAATTCACTGGATAAGGAAGTCATATCAATAAAATTTAGTAAAACTAGTGACATTTTTGCAAAACAATCTATAGAATGCTTTCCAGATGAGTAAGATTGTGACAAGTATGGTTAGAGGCAATGAAAGAATCCTGTGGATGTGATGGATCACCATGACAGTGATATATATAAATAGACATGTCATACAGGCGTCAAAACGCTTTGGGAAGGCAAAGAGGAGAGATTTTCGGGCGAGATATCACTAATTGCCTCGTTTTGAATACATAATTCTGGTTGAATTTGTGGAATGGTGACGGCCTCAACAAACAAAAGTGGCCATGAAGTACTTCTTCTTTTCACTATTATGAAGGCTTCTGATGCATTAATTTGGTGCTTTGCATCGACTAGATGATGCATTATCGTATTGTTAAATGAAACTCAAAGGATGCGTTGACTTTTATGCACATATTCAGCATTCTTATGTATTTGCTTTTGCATACATGCATGAGCTGATTAATTCCGTTGGAGTCAGAGTCAGAAACTCGTCTAATTTAGATTATGTAATCGTTCAAGTTACTGGATACAGTGGGTCAAGTGTCACAGTCGGATATGTGTTGCATTCCTGATTCATCTGTGGATTTTTTTTCTAAGACTTCATTCATCACCTTTTAAAACAATCTGAAGAATAACAAATTCTTTCGGATAGTTCTACAGTCCTGTTTATTTCTTCTTTTTGGCATTTCTGAATAACTTTCATAGGATATGCATTGTTGCTCATATGCTGTTCAGACAATTTAAACTGTGCTTTTAGCTTCCCTTCAAGGAAAAGTGTCTCTGCTGTATGGGGTGTAGGATTCTCACTAAGCCCAAGTAACTATCCCTACTTCTGTTTATAATTATATTGCTTACTGGTGAGTACTCCTTCTTTCCATCGTATAAAAGTGTTCCTAGTTGAAATCATCTAGTAAGATTAAGTTCTTAGACTGTCCATCAATCATATAAGTATTCTACGTCCTGTTAATATTTGACAGCAAAGTAATAATTACTATTATAAATGTTAAATATTTGATAAACACTTTATCAACTTAACTTCCGGCTATTCACTGATGCAAACGTCAAATAGTAAGAATTTCGAAGTCGTTTTTGGTATTATTTCCGAATTCTGGGAAATCGATTTAATCCCTTTCATAATTCACTTCATATAACGGTGTCGAATACGGATTTTGTCCAGTTTATAAAACAAGTGTCTTTTATTCATCTGAATTCCTCAGGTGAACATCCCATTCTTTTCTGTTGCATTCTGTTTACTTTGTTTACTAATATGCCTATCAGAGTGAGAGTAGTAATCAGCCACGAGAAGGACTCATTACTTCTCAGGCCAGTTTTTAGCTGAACGCCCTTTATGTGTTGTTAGACTAAGTGGTAACATTGAGATTCGATGAGCCTTATTTTTGGGTTGCGTTTTAGTCATGATCCCACCCTAATTTGTAGAAAGCCGTGGGAGGAGAATAATAGAGAGTAAAGTAAATAGAGAAATGTAACGTAACGCTCAACGTAAAGAATAACGCGTGAATGCATCTATTCAAATTCGGTCGATTCTTACTCAAATTATCTGAAGTCTGTAACCGTCGGCTTGGTTTACCTTTTGGATACCTATCATGACATCCAAAGTCCCCTACATGGCTATTACTACCAGTCAGAGACTTCATAAAGTGATATCGTGACTTAGTTTGGTCAACCTTAGCTTTATTCTTACTTAATTCCGCTAACATTGCTCATCGGACCAGAAAGTAACCACATCCGTGTAATATATATTCCAGTCATCTCAGTTGGCTACAGTTTACCTCTACTACCTAAGAGTGCACCTAAACTCTATATAACTATGTTGGTGATGCCACAACACGTTGCTGGTGCTTCTAAGGGGACAGTTGCAATACAGTGGGACATAATGAGACGTTAGATAATACATTTGCCCCCTAGTCAGTAATCGAATAACTTACTGACCTCTTAAGTAGTATAAGTCGTTGGTAGGAAGTCAAGCGCTTTATACTTATGGAAAGATTTTTTCGGTTAACAACCCATCAAGGTTTATCCGATTTCGAAATTGGGTGAATTGGTCAAGGCGATAGACGATTCATTCCTTGTTTTCAGACTAGGTATGGATGCAGATCAGTTGCTAAGCAGCAACTCGCATTTAATAAGTAAGAATCCCATCACGAACAGTCCTAAATGATTTCTAATGTGGCTTAAAAGGTTTCACTTTGTCAATTTTTCCACTTACTAAGTGTATATCCTCTTCATTTTTCAAGTCTACTTAGTAGTCTTCTAAGACAAGGTCAATCTTGGTAAAGTTCAATAAGGAAAGAAAGACGTGCATAAGCATGTCTGTGGAACTTAATTGAAAAAGGACAAAACTTAAAGTTGAGGAGGCAGACAATAGCTTCCAATAAGCACGGACATTACCAAGACCCATAAGGCATGGGTCCGGGGTGATCCTTTAGCTGAGTAATACTGTTTTATGAAGTCTCTTTAGACAGTATCGAATGTTGCTTCTAAGTCAGATAAAGCAAATGAGTTCATCTGCTTATATTCACTTAGACATACTTGGATGCTAAAGATTTCTGTGACGATTTTCACAGCCTTCTAAACAAAGTTTCAACTAGTGAATGTTTCACTGGATGGCTGGTCATTTATTTTCGACGAAGCTTCTTCTTAGCTGAAATGGTTCATCGGAGTAGAAAAATTTATTCACTACACTATACTGCTACTATCACTCATAATAATGGTGATAATAGTAGTTATTATCATTATTATCATTATTATTACTACTATTATTGTCATCATCATTACCAGTATTATTATTAGTATTAGTATCACAGTTGTAATCCAATCTAGAGGTTTGTGGGGATTTATTTATTGATTTCCGGTCGGCACTCACTATGAAATGACATCAGGTGGGGGAACATTGGAAGCCTGGAAGCACTGGACAGCTGTCACGTCCTCGTATGGAACTCTTCAGCAGTGCGCACCCATAACCCTGCCAGGTATCAAACCCAGGACATTTAGGCTCCACTGTCAGTAAGTTATCACTTAGTCGGAATATGACGGTCCACATTTCCTGCTTCTGTCAGTTCAAGATATGATGCGATCTCCATCCAATGCTTTCGTTAAGCAATTGTCTCCTCGTCCGACTTGGTTGGCCCCACCGGTCACGACCGACAGTTCATTTGCCCCACAAATAAAATTTATTTAATAAATAAGCTACTGGTAAGTAGTATAAAATAATTTGTCTAAATATCAGAAGTGGATGAAAACATTTAAATTTTTCGTTCTACAAGCTACTGTCAAAGCACTATAATTTGATTAAATTATCTGCATTCAATGAATCTGTTTAGTTCATATTCTTCTCATCTTAAAATTTAGTACGCAATAAAGAGTTATTCTGTCAACAGCACATGTAAACTCCTTATTGCTGAGGATAAAATCAATCTGGCTTGATTTTCCATAAAAAATATTCTTACAATTAAATTAGTTTCAAAACAACCCAGAATTATGAATTCCTAGTGAGGTGCACAATTTATTTGTCTCCAAAGATATGGAAACTAATAATTAGCAGGATGGATCCATATTCTAGTCTCAGTGGTTGTAAATAATGACTCAAAACGAATGGGAATGCGGGATCACTGTAGGAGTTTTTGGTTTGTCGTCTTATAACAAAACTGCTTCTTATGTGTATGAAGATCAGTCTAAAATCTGAGAAAGGCTAGACTTGGCAGCGAACAAGAGGACTAACTGTTAATTTTCAACTACCCGTAATCAATCTGGTGACATTTACTGTTCAGTGGCGTACATCACCATAGAATTCCATTACTCTACTTTGACAGTTTCATGACAGTTTTCGATATATGATCCTAACTGAACGCTTTGTAATGAAAACCGTACTGACTGACATCATTGTTAGGTGGTTTTGTGAGCGAACATGAACTGTACAGCTTGCGTTTTGTTATTGATGGTAACATCACTTATTTTAAGCCAAAAGATTATTCAATCCATTTGGAATTTTCAGTTCAGTATAATCTCTTTCCGTTCTTTTTATCTTTTTCTACTTTTCAGTATCTTGTGTTCGCTCAAGACGACTTTGTAAGTTTGTAGTGTACATCTTTTGGTGAAAAGTTTACTCGTTTAAACAAAGACACGCATACTTCAATCAATAACCTCTATCCTTGTCATTATTTCTACATGAGCGTGTCTAAAGAATATTCAATATTTCAGCGCAGGCGCATAATACGTCTTTTTGTTTTATTCTCCATGTCTATTCATTTTTTTAATCCTTTATCACGAGTGTTCAAAGTTTCAATATTGGTTGAATTTAGAGCATCATCACATTTTATGTGTGTGTATTTACTCCATCTCCGACTGATATTTTTGTCGCTTCTGTTTTACCAGTGAATTTATTTATATTAATGTAACTCAGCTTGTTACATTTGTTTATGCATATGGCTACGGGATACGGTTACCGTGTGAGGGTCCATGGTGGTATCTAGTTATCCAGGCTGAAGCAGAAGGAGCTGCAGGAAAGTAGAATACTCCAGCCGATGAACTATATCTACAACAAACGTTTAGATGATGATTATGACGAAAAAGGGACTTGATACTTGAAAGACCAGACTGACAGTCTATTGCTGTTTTGAATGTGAAGCTGGTTGTGTAGACAGATTTTGTCAAGAATTGGTATCTCTTGACAATAAATATTGGAACACGTATACCATTTCAGTTACGCATACATATGGGTGACTTATTGCAGGCTTAATCCCTGGTCATTCTAGTCTTGTTATTGTCAAGCTAATAGTTGAGGATTCATTTCGTTATGCTCTCGTCAGCAGTTTACAGCCTATAGTAAATCTAATGTAAGATTACAATAAAAGTTTAACATACTTGATATAAGAGTGAAACTTAGGCATTGGTAGAATGTAATTCTGTTTTAGTCTGTAAATGAGAAATGTCACACAGTGAGACAGTATTATTACTAACTAGGTAAAATTTCGGACATAATTCATTGTCCATAGCCATATCAGGTAACTTCACAACTTTGAGACATAGTTTATGTAGTTCAAATTCTCTCTCCTTCTTTTTGATAATGGTAGTAGAATTTTCTATATATCTGTGACAAATGCAGAATCAGTACTGCTGCATGTATTCGGTGGTGATTCGATAAACAAAGATTCGATCATTAATCCCCCCCTCCACCCAACTAAGCTAGGTTTATATTACTGTCACTCTATCCCACTGCAATTTGTGATTGTGTGTAATTGTGTACATAACTATACTCTGGCTTTTCTCTGAATTTCTTATCTTGTTAGGGTCCACTAATCTCTATTTAGCCAACTTTTCGTGCTCTGTTATTCTAACTAATCCCAGTCGACTACTTTGATCAATGTATTTAACCACTAATCATTGCAAGGGATTTTGCAAAGTAAATTATTTTGCCTAATTGGATCAATAGGGTCTTTTTGCTTACAAAGCTTGTTTCCAGGCGAGTTTGTTGGTTTAAATGTCCCTCTAATCCCAGCCTAACTGAGAACTGTTTTTCGTAACGCTTCTATGGTGACTTCCCTGTACGGTATCATTGTAGAGGTTTTGAATTCTCTCTTCAGATTACTACCGTCGTTACTATTATTATTATTATTACTGTCATCATTATTATTACTACTAACACCTGCGCTACTAATATTAGTCACATTTTCCTTACGGTTACTAAAGGATTATTTATTTAATTTAGAAGGGTAAGGTGTCCTCAATGTATGTGATTTCTTCTCTCAGATCTCCTGTTTTATTAACAAGTTTCTTGGCCCCGTTACTTAGACATTTCAATATGTAGATGACGTGTTTACAGTGCCAACATCTGAGCACATCGATAGTTTTCTTATGCATATAAATTCAGGAGTGAAAGCAAACCGATATACCTCTGAATTTAAAAGTGATGAAGATGAGTAAGTAATATTGAATTTCAAGACTAGACGACAGCGAGATGATAGTTTAACGACCAGTGTCTTCAGAAAACCTTCACACTCGAATATTTACTCAAACTTTAAATCATCTCAACCTATGTCTGGTAAATGTACCATAATAAAAGTAACAGAGCAAAGAAACATGCTACTAAGACAGAGGATTCAAGACAACAAATCAGATAAATTAAAGACACCTTACTCATGGCTGCAATTACACACAACCAAATAGTAGGACTGCACATAGTAAAAATCTTCAGCACTAGCTTAATCGGTGTGGGCAGAGATTGATAACAGAATCAACCCCAAAATACATATACGGCGAATTCTCATAACTGTCTCACGCAGGAGTAAATAGAATTGGAACTGTATAAGCCAGGTCTCAAAGTTGTGGGGTTATTCTGGTACGACTATGGACGATAAATTGTGTCTGAAACGTAATCTAGCCAACAGCACTGTTTCACTGTATGATACATCAAATAAATCAACTAGAATGGATGTTGTTCACTGATACTTGTGATTTCCTTTTGCTTTTACTGAGTCAAACTGTCCGACCTCTGTAAGGAGCAGGGATTCTATGAGAATGCCCCGATATTGCCTGATTATGTTGTTATGTTGAGTGACGTTGTTCCCATTGAGACTGGAACTCATTACCTACTGCTTCAAACGTTGAAGCGCTATTCACTAGGCCGAACAATTCGATGCAGTGAGAGCAACGGGAAATTACATGTATCAATAAATAAAACTGGCCCTCGTGCCCCAGTGGCGTAGCGGGTAGCACCTTGACGTTTGAAGCGATAAGTACTGGGTCCGAGTCTCAGTGAGAACAACATCAGTGACTGGGGTCCAAGCACGTCCACCTGACGAGTCCCAAATAAAACGAAATGCACTTCCTGGATTCCAGACTACAATAACAGTGGAGTTTATATATTTTAGTTTATACACAAGAAGTCACTCGACGAATGCATCCAACATGTAATGGCATAATTAGATTAGAGCTTTCATAAGTGAAAGAGGTATTAACATGACATTATAATATTTTTACATTTAAATGTGATAAATTTTGACATTCTCGTCAAACGGAAATGAAACGACATGGCAACAGGAGTATGTACGAATTAGAATAGAGATTAAGTAACCTCAGTGAATAGTTGAGTTATCAATAATAATAATAATAATAATAATAATAATAATAATAATAATAATAATAGTGGTAACAATAATAGTAGTGGTAATAATAATAATTTCATTGGTGAGATTGCTAGATCTCTTCAGTTGTAGGCTTTCTGGAACACATTCAAAAATTCTAAGACAAGCTCTTCTCTCTGTCCTTTCAATATCTTCGCTTTGGTAGATGCACACGAATTCATACACTCGGTTAGTGTTAACGCGTATAGGATACATGTT
This sequence comes from Heterobilharzia americana, assembly GCA_944470555.2. Taxonomy (NCBI): domain Eukaryota; kingdom Metazoa; phylum Platyhelminthes; class Trematoda; order Strigeidida; family Schistosomatidae; genus Heterobilharzia; species Heterobilharzia americana. Next base: position 5,583,517 of record OX104134.1, read on the forward strand.
AATTTTCCACTGTATCAGTGAAAAAAGCTTTCCACGATGTGTGGATTAGCCTAGGTGCAGGATACTTTCTGAACAGGGCATTTCTAAGTCTTCTCATCAATACTTTTGCAATAGCATCATCTTAAAAATTGAATTGAAAAAAGACTGGTTTTTTGTGAAGATCACTGTGTTGTCATTCTTTCTGGAATTTTCAACTGCCGACTGGAGTTTTTGAGCAAAATTCTCAGCTATGGAATTGGTGAAATGAGGCATTGGTTAACACGAGAACCACTCTTTTTCGTCTCCACTTACTGAATACAAGTCAGTCAACTGAGGAAATAAATTTTAACACTCAACCTATGTGTCATCGATTTTCTTCGTGACTTTTCTTGCTTGGTACATGAAACGTAAACGTAAATGAGAGTACTTCAATATAGGTGTGAAACTTGGGCACTGTGGTAGAAATTAATTCCATATTAGATATGTTTATTTGATTTATAACATACAGTGATCTAGTATTATTTACTTGATAATGTTTCAAGCATAAAGTACTGCTCATAATCATATCATTGATGTGATTATGAGCAGTACTTTATGCTTGAAACATTATCAAGTAAATAATACTAGATCACTGTATGTTATAAATCAGATAAACATATCTAATATGAGAGTACTTTAGTTTTCATTTGATTCAGTGTAACACTTGACAAATTATAAATGTATTTCGAAAATTTTTCGAGAAATCCTTCACAAAGTTGGTCTATTATGAAGAGATTTGACAGAGTATTTGAGAAATTTCATACGTTTTCTGCTTCATATTTTATATGAAGACGGTGAATTCTACTCAGCGGGCCGAGTTTCGCATCAGCCCTGACCTCTAGCTTCAGTTCGTGGTTTCGCACATTTCGTATTCAAATATGTTTGTTGTTCGGCTAACATCAGTTGCAAAGCTATAAACTTCAAAACTATATTAGTTGTTTCAGTGATCAAGGCATCTATAGTCTAGTCTGTATTTTTTATGAATTATTGGCCGATGTTGTTTCGATAATTAGTAAACCTTCAGCTAGTGTGGAATGGCTGTTTTGCTACATACTACTGAACAACTTGAGTAGTTAGAAATAGCTGAGGTAGATCTTTGATTTCGCCAGACAAATCAGGATGACCTAAGCACTGTAGGGTCATTTAGCTCGTTTGAAGCCAATCTCATCAGCAGTGTACCTGGACATTTCTGTGTCATAGGTCACACCTTTTTGTCTTGGCTGGATGGTTTCCAACGGAAAACGTGTTGACAACATAGTTGGGCAGTTGAAAAAGCTACTCGGATATGAGAAATGTCAACGTGGACAGTGCAATTTGTAAATCACTTTGAAATTTACCATCCTATGAATGGCTGTTCTTTTTTTGTGGTTGGACTTCAACGTTAATACTTACTTAGTACTTTCAAGTTACATTAAATGAAGTCTAGTTATTCAAAACACAGTTGTATTCATTGGAAGACATCCAAACCATTTACGTAAATTTGTTTAAGAACGTCTTAACAAGAACCGATAAACATTTATCTCATTGCTACTAAAACTGCTCCTTACAATGGTTGGTTGCCTATTTATTATTCGGCTGATAAACAATGAGTTACGGATTTGAATCCTACCATAGCTACCCAGAAGTGGATATGCAGGTAGTATCGCTCGTTCCAACAACAAATGGTGCTCTTAGTCGACTGCACCGATCTTAAATCATGGTATATAACCGTTTCACTGGTCACTTTAATTATACACTGATAATTTCAATTGGATTTCCGTAGATTATCTACAGTGTGAATTTTACACAAATGCTTGAGATCTATTTTCAGATCCAGCAAGAGTCCCTGCGTGTGAGTTACTGCATCTTTCTGAAGTGTAGTGGCAAGCACAAGGAACAGATGAACGGCAACTTGGTGGTCGACTAAATTTATATCTCATGCCCCTTGGATAACAGTACTTGTGAAAAGTTAACTTTCCTATCAAAACTGATTGACTGTGATAATTAGAAAGCTTCTACAATAGGTGTATTGTTTCTGCGAGCCACACCTTTAAAAAACAATCAAGTTGACATTTAGCGAATCTATGATAGCCTTTGTTGACACAATCGTACTCTACTGACATAAGAATGAAAAATGAAGCAGCAACAAAACCAAAATCTTTATCATTATAACTTAATTGTTTATGGCTAGCAGAGGAATCCAGGATAGGCTTTTGTCTTATCCGGGACTTGTCAGCTGGATGTACCTATACCCCAGTGAGTAATAGTGTTCCCACTGAAACCCGAACCTCCTCTCCTAACCAAAACCAAGTAAATTATTACAATAAATATTCAGGCAATATCGAGAAATCCGCATAGGACTCCACATGCCAACAGAGGTTGATAAGTTTGATCCAGTATAACAACGGAGAATCTTAAGTAAACCAAGAAATATTAAAAACTCAAGTCACTGATGAAAGCCAACTAAATACCTCTAGGCTAACAGGCTCCGGCACTTTACACACTTTACTCATTGTCCTAACGTTGAAATTTAGTGACAACAGTCATCAAACGTAAGAACAGTTTTTAAAAAAAGGCGAGGAAATAGGGGAAAGTTGAAAGAGCCAGAACAGTATGTTCAATTTTTAAGGCAAGAAGAATAGCGGATCCACCAACTAGGTAGCTAGCTATAGATGATCGAATGGCTCATAGTGATCAGTAATCAGTGACACTATTGATTTTATATCTCCTGGATTTGACTGTCCTTTTTGTATTCACTTCCTAATCAAGCCAACGTAAAACTGAGGTTAGTACTGATGTAGGATGTCTATCATATGGTCCCAGCATTCATATAAACTGGCCCATGTACCTCCATTAAAATTCTATACCTAACCATTAAGCTAAAAAACCAGCAGTTCTGTCAAACACGAGTGATTCTTTCAGAGCTGTTCGCATTGGATTCGTGTATTCTCCTCTTGTAGTCTACGTTCGAGTAATATCCTAACAACGAACGACTATAAAGGCCACCCCGACAACTGCTGAAATAACCAATCAGGCTTTGATATTTAGCTGGATGTATTTTTCCATAAAATACAGGAATTTAATTGGCTGTCTCATCAGTTGCTAGGGTGGCCTTCAAAGTCGCCAAAATCTGCCTTCCCAAAAGAAATACGGAAACGTAATTGGCTATTTCAGTTGTTGCTAGGATGACATTTAGAGTCACACCGGTGTGATCTAAACACAATGACAAAAGGATGTTCATTTTTAGGAGCGACCATATAGGTTGCCGTAGCAACTGGTGAGATAACCAACTAGGCGTCTATAATTTATGAAAAATTACCTTTCTAGGTGGAATGCGAAAATCTGATTAGGTATTAAAGCAGTTACCATGGTGGACTTTGAAGTCACCCATTTTCAGAAGGGGTTACGCATCAGTTGAATCCCTGACAGTTAATTTGGGAATAGGTTGAATTTATGCTCTGCTTTATGATGACAGCTCAGAGACGATAAAATATAACTACTTACGATTTACGCCGACTAAGTTTTACTGTAGAGTTTCTTGAACCGCCTCACCGCATCGAACACAACATGGTGGAGAGGAACAGGCAGTATGATATTAGTTAATATATTAATTAAAGTAAACTACCTCAGACTGAATGGCAGCTTGCTGACAGATAAGCGATGTACTCAGAGGGGATTGTAGCCTAGCTATGTAACCTTGAAGGATGACGTGTGGCAGTTGGAGCGACTTTAAAGGTCATCTTGGAAACTGTTGAAATAACCAGTCAGGTTTCGGTATTCCAGCCAGGAAGGTAATTTTGTATATAATAGAGAAATTTAATTGGCTATCTCAACAGTCGCTTGGGTGGCCTTTAAAGTCACTCAGAGATCATCGCGTCCCGTGGTGCCAAGTTTACGTGTCACCCTGTCCGACTGTTTATTTTCATTCTCATTACTCACCAATCTCAGTAACCTTACCAGGTTGACAGTGTTAGCCAGTAGGGTGTATCCTGATCTAATGAGAAAAGCCTGTCTATCAACAATCATAATCATCATTTTTCTCAGCATACTGAGCATCAGAATTCAACATGTTGAAACTGGTACTTGACATTTTGGCTACGCGATGAAAAAGTCGGCCGCTTGCTTACTGTTTCATTCTGTCAGTAAACCCGCCCCCTGATTTGATGACAATAATATTAAGACCCATCTTTTATTGTTCCACTTTCTTGCACAGACTTGCATAACCATTACAGCATGAAAAATATCATTTTAAAGAAAATTAGAGTAGTTATTATTCATCAAATTGGCTCGTCCGTTTTTATGAGTATTACTATCGTTCTCATAAGTTCTAACCAAATTTAGTTATGACTAAAGAGAGATAGAATTATAGCTAGTGAACTGGACGACTGGACGTCTCGATTTGTTGCTTGCAGTGCTGACATCAAAAGTGGGATGTCTTTGTCCATTGAGTCGGTGAATTTATGGGTGGCATCATTAAAATTTATCGCTTTACAAAAACGCTTTCTAGTTTGGTGTCTCAGAACATTTTCGTTGACTGTCACAGGGGAAAGTTTTTAATATTTCCATGAGTTTAAAAACTTGAGATGAGAGTGACCACTGTAATGACGCGTGGAACTGATGAAGAGAGTCTGTCGCTAGGTGATCACAAAATATGTGTGTCTACGATATGATAATAGTGAACGTTCTACATCCAGTTTATTTTTGATCTAAGTTCCTTGAGGCTTTTTGATGTCTGTGACAGCTTAACGGGAAAAATGCTTCATGATTTGTTGCCATGCACAACGCACTTCTCCACTATATCGTTCAATAAAAATGACCACTGCTTTAAAATTATAGATTCAAAGCCATAACTGGGAGTTTTGACAGTCAGTGAGCACCGATTATCTCATATCCTTCACTCCCACGGCTACTTCGTAAAGCCTTGAAGTGACAGCGGACACTCAACCCCATTGTGCTATGAGTTAGCTAGTTACTTACTGAGTGTTTCATCTGGTTGTTAAAGTGTGACGCGCAGCTACTCACACCCCATGACAAAAGATTGCCAGGTGGCTGTCTATCTCGTTGTGCGGTGATTTCAGTCGAAATAGGTAAACAAAGAAATGAAATGAAGGATTAAAAGTTAAATTATTTTTGATAACAATGTATTGACGGATTTCTACCGTAAAAGCGTCTTGATTAAATGTGCAAGAAAACATAATTAAGACCTGTTTATCAAAGTTCAGACGACTGACCACTGCATGCAGACAATAGAAAGAAACTAGATTTTATTTGGTATCCATGCGCTATAAATGTTAGAAAGTTGTAGGCAATCAGCAAGACGTAAGTCTTGTCCTTGTTTGAATTCATCATCGAAGCGTATCTGCTACATCGAATGAACTGATGTCCCTTGTTAAACTCAAGCCCTTATAACCCAGTTTTGTAGTCAGAGACGATACCACTAAGCTTTTAGGGATACGGTTGGCTTCTTTTAAGACTGAGTTAGATACACTGATTTGTCACTGGAGAGCGACTAATTTCATGTTGCTTAGTCCTGAGTGCTGACCAATTTCTACAGAACATTTTGCATTTTAGTCACCAAGTTTAAAGATTAATCATACATTGCATGGTTTAAAAGGCAGTGCCACAGTTAAGATGGAATATCATCGGTTCTACTGACCGGGAGTCAGTGGCTAAAATCCTCCACACAATCAGGTTTTATTTCTTATTCATTCATCATCTTTTTGTGTCTTTTTTTACAAACAAGGACATTTTTGTTGTGCACTAAAAGTCGATTAGGTTGTTTCAGTATTATGTTTGCAGAAACAGAATTCACTGAGTTGGATAGTCTTAAAGATATTTTGATCTTGTCGGTAGTTTAATTTTATGACAGATAATCTGTACCCGCCTAGAAGATATTTTAAGAGCAGATGTTTCACACCTATTAGTTCTGTGTTACTGCATATAGTTGCGTATTACCTCGTTCTGAGTAGTTCAGTCTGCTAACCGATGGCAACAAGTACTTTATGAATAAATTGATAACACATCGATCATAAGGGACGAAAAACCATCTGTTCATACGGGGAAGCAATACCCAGCAAACAGGTATACAAACATTAGCAAACGTCCCTTTAATGCATAAATAGTGGTACACTCAGATCATAATATCAAGGTTTCCGTGGATATTTTCATTGGTAAAACAGAATCCACTTTGGTTAGCCCACCTACTACTGAATTACCAGTACCACTGGTATCACCAGTTCTTTTCGCAACAATTCGTGTGTGTGCATGTGTGGATGTATGGATGTGAAAGGGAGTAACAATCTAAAAAATAAAGAGAAAATCATTATGGAGAAAGAATAGTTGTTCTTTTGTGGAAGCTTACCTTTTGGAGAAGTCTGCCCATCTTCGAACAACGTGAAGCATGTCACGCTCGTATGATCTTGAAATGATGGAGAATATTTGTAGCTCAGGTGGATGGTCTTAGTTATATCGTGTTCTCTGGGCTGGGTTGTTTGATCGTGAAGCTTTCATCACCTTGCTGGAAGACATCATCAACACTAACTTCAGTATGAAGTTCATACTGAAGTTAGTGTTGATGATGTCTTCCAGCAAGGTGATGAAAGCTTCACGATCAAACAACCCAGCCCAGAGAACACAATACAACCAAGGAAATCATTAATCCAGCTCTTAAAAATAAATATCCGTCTTATTTCAAGTTTTTATTCATCGTAGACTGACATCAGTTGGAGGAAAAAAGGAAACCTGGGAGCACTGGACAGCTGTTTCGTCCTAGTATCCGTCTTACGTTAAATATTTTTAGTTGATGGAGAATATTTGTAGCTCAAGGAGTAAAATTTTGATGGTATTGTGTTCTCTGAGCTGGATGGTTTAATCATTAAGCTTTCATTGTCATTCTAGATAACATCATCACTACAGTCTCCCTTTTGGCAACTGATTAGAAATAAATATGGAGAAAATGGCAAGACTTTGGAAGAAACAGGCCATCAGGACGAGTTACTAAACAACGTGTAGAGAAAACCTTATAGCTCACTTCTTTTTGAAGACTGTGGTGATGATGTTGTCTAGAATGACAATGAAAGCTTCACGAGCAAACCATCTAGCTCGGCGAACACAACACCATCAAAATATTTTTGGTCTTAAGCTACATACTATGCTTTACACCTGCTTTAAATTACATCCTGGTTAACCGACTCAGTGGTCAGAAAGCCGAGAGATTTAGTTAAAGAGAAAAATTTCAGCTGCAGATGGATATTTTTTCAGTAAAACTACTGTTTTCGGGCCTCACAGTTAACAACCGGCGGAAGCGAAACAAATCTTCACTAATTCATGATTTGACTGTTTTTCCAGCTGAAATGAGTCAGTTGATCAGTTAGTAATGGAAATCATATTGAAACCAACTTCCCCCTCACCCCACAACCCACCAAATTGGAACGTAATTTAGTATTAATTAGGAAGAGCATTCACGCCGTTGAACTCTGTAACTAGGCCGTATTATATTCCCAATTAATCCTCTTTATTTGTTGCTGGAGGAAAGAATGCATAGTCATCTTACAGATACATAACTTCTGAGCTCAATAATTCATTAATTTCTATCACTTTTTCAACTGGGAGCACTTCGTAGCCAAACTATCTTAGTATGAGTCGAATGTTTCAACCTGTCAATCAGAAGCGTTTTTATATTCCAAAAGTGCAACTATATGACTGTTTCACAATCCCATGTCACGAATTTCATGTAAGGTTAGTCTGTTTGATACAACGCAGTGTGATACAGTATTATTTACTGGATGATGTTTTAAGTCTAACTTATTGTTTATAATCATATTGAGGTCTTCAATATGACAATAAACAGTAAAATTCGCTCAAAACATCGACCAGTAGATAAATAATGCAGCACTACTCTGACCAGAGTCAGACAAACTAATACAGTATTGACTTACACTCTTCGAGGGAGTGCCTGAATTATATACTCCCCTCCTGAGGATTCAGTGATTAAATAATCTCATTCAGAATGCACATAAAATGACTGGTCACTTTGAAGTAGGATTCCTGCGTTTATACAGAATATCGAAGGTGAAATAGTTTCGCGTAACATTTGTTCTTGACAGATGCAATATCATATTCCAGAAATCCTTTTCGATTGCATGTACCTGACTTACAGAACTTATCGAGTATTCCATCCTAATCGATATAGTGCAGTAAGCACTAACTGTGTAAGATGTATGCTTTTGTGTGTTCACAGCTGACCAGTTGGTGGTTTTATCCATGTTCACGCATCGCCCATGTGAAGGTTAGCACAACAACGATGATATGACTGAATGCTAAAAAGTCACCGACTGTCGGTGAAAGCTATGTGGTGAAGAATGGCCTTTTTGGCTAATATTTACGCGGTGTAGAGGCTCAGGCTTGAATCCGAACTAAATGCTGACAGTGCAAGCCTAGATGAGTTATATCAAACTTAGACGTCAAACTTCTCCTCTACAGTATTCTGCTCAAGGGTATTTCAGAGTTTCACTCTCCTTGTTGAAGTTTTTACTCTGTCTTTCTTACACTGTTCTGACATGTGAGCGACTGACCAGTCGGAACCTAGTAGCAGATTTTTTTCCTTTACTGCCCCACTTCCACTCCATTATATCATTGATACCGTTCGACAATGAAAGAACTTTCCAGTTGATGCACACCTTTTTGGTATTCAGTAAGGTTTCCCATGAGTGTGATACGGTGAACAACATCCTGAATCGGACAGTGGAAACTATTCTGTTTGGGTGTGAAGCTACACACACTTTGATTCAGTAGCCCATCAGTCAAGGTGATCAAAATATGCTGATTGGTGATTCGTGCCAACGGATAAGGTCAGTAACAGTGTAAAACGTTTTGTGATGACTTCAATGACAACTCTGCGTGGAGCAGCTTCACACCACAGAGGTGGCATAAGTTTTCCTTGAGGATGGATATACGGTTTTCTGGTGAGTGTTTATAAGTGCGAAAACTTAATAAATCAAGAATTCACCTCCAACGTCCTGACATGATTCACTTAGTCATTATTGTGAATAGCTCAGTGGCTCAAACATTTGACAAGCATCCAAAAGGATGATTCCTGTTTCCCTTCACTACTGTCTATTATCGTTCATCATCTTCCTTAGGGTATAGCTCACGGTATCACTCACAATATTTACATGGCTTTTAAGGTTACACCTCACATTCTGATCATACAGTCACTTTCAGCCTTTACCACAACGACTCATTTTCACCTCCTATAGACACACACACACACACACACACACACACACACACACACCTGTCAACGATAAGATAATGAATGATGATGCACCTCTCGTCATCTGTCTGCACCAGACAGCAGCACGCACAGTTGGGGGTGGCTGTCCAAATGCGCCGAGAAAGCGAAACATCTAGTGTTTCTTTTTTCGCTTCCTTGTCTTAAAATCCGTCATTTCTGTTATAATTAGTTTATCAGGAATATCTTGGCTCAGTGTGCGGACATGCATGCCGATGGGTGTGTGATTAAAATACAAGGTGGTGTAAGCTTACAATCTCACTCATAAGAAGAAAGATCGCAGACCCAACAGATGAACCACACTATGTACATGCGCATAGAAAGATATCATATGTCAAACAGAAGACTGCAATTTTTATGACCAATTTTCATGTTTTTCTTAACCTAATTTCATGTGTTCGAATTTCAACCAGTACAGGTATCTTGGCATGACAAATTATTTAAACAAACTATTAAACACCGTATGCACACGCGCGCGTAAATATATTACCAAAGATTTACTGTTTATAAGACTAAGTCGGGAAGTGAATTTTCTAACCACCTTAAAACTCGCTCCACGTATCACAAAATTCGATCATTTCAGGTTGCCATCTGCCTTTAGAAATGAATAAAACTGGAACTTGGCTTCAATTTCTAAATTTATAGTCTCTACAGGAACCTGAAAATCAAACATTTAGGTGATCAGGCGCCATGTAGATCAATATCTGATTGTAAATGAAAGCAAACAGTAAGCGATTTACGTCTAAACGATTCGCTAGGTGATAACCGTCTGCCTTATTGCTCTTAGCAATCTATTGATGACAGAATTACAATGCGACCATGAAGTTAAATAAAGTTCATATCCCCGGACTTTGGGAACCCTCCTTGAATTGCATAAATTGCTCTCTGTCACTTGCCAAGTCCGCAATCTCAAGGAAACTTGGCGACTTGAGACAGCTTGACACCTTGAATTTTAGTTCAAAATCTCTCAATACCAAACTGGACATCACTGCATTGCAAACTAGCAAACAAGTTGTTGCTTTAAAGTTACCCCGATCATACCTTGTGTGGGAATAGAAGCTTTAAGTTAAAAGCAACAGATACAAATTTCGCTACACTGTCAGGAAGTTTGACGATGTGGTTTCCGCTTTGAGTTCAAAACCCCCAGGCGCTATCTTTGAACCCACACTAGTCAGTCAAATTGAATCAGAATACAGTCAGCAACCACATGAACGTTCATGTAGTAGGCAGTGAGTTATACCTGTTGGCTACCCAAACCCAAGAAGGTGGGGTGGGACTCGAACCCACGTCCCAACAGTAGGAAGTCTAAACCCTAAACCAATGAGCCACATTCCTACTTCAACAGTGTTAACCTCATTGGCAAGTATTAATGAAGATGGACTAGAGGATGCAGTATTTGAAGATGTCCCCAGATGTTCTTCTCGGTGTATGCCCAATCCATCTCCATTTCCTTCTGCATATTTGTTGGGTGATAGGTTCTTAGTTGGTTCATTCCCAGATTTCCTTGCTGCTTATTCTCATTATTCTGGCCATCTAATCTTCGGTATTGAGGGAGCGTAGGCGGCAGTTGTTGATGAATATCTGTAGTTTGTTGGAAATCTCTTTCGTAACGTGCCAAGTCTCTGAACCATCACATGGAAGCACTGAATTGACGTTGGTGTTGAGAATCCGGATGTTGTTCACGCTTTATGCTGAGTGCAGAAGATCTCCACACTAATTTCAGGCTAATGAACGCCTGTCTTGCTTTTCCGATCCTAACTTTGACGTCCTCGTCTGTACCACCGCCCCCTTGTAGTTGAAACGGTTCTACCTAGATACATGAAAGAAGCTATTTCCTTTACGTTTCTCCCGTTGATGATGACTGGAGCTTGTTGCTGGTGATGGTGTTAGTTGGGCATCTTCATCACCTCTGTCTTCTCTATGTTCACTTGAAGTCTCGTCTTCGCTGCCCTGTCCTGCCCTGCCCTGCCTCTTCTGTCAACTTGTTAGTTTTCGCCTACAGATCTTCAAGTCTGTGCGACATCAGACACAAGTCATTGGCGAAATCCAGATCTTCTGGGTTCTTTTCCCCGGCCCAGCGTATCCCCCTCTTCTCCCAGCTCCCCACTGTTTGCTGCATGATCCAGTCCACCACAATCAGGAATATCATGGATGATAGTAGACAGCCTTGCTTCACTCCTGTCTTCACTTCACTTCAAACGCATCACTGAGCTTCCCATTGTGAATTACTTGGCATGTGGCGTCTTCATATAGTTGTTGAATGAGGCTGATAAAGGTTTGCGGTACTCCGTAGTAATGAAGCAGTTTCCAAATTACTTCTCGGTCGACGCTGTCAAAGGCCTTTTCAAAGTCGATGAAGTTGAGGTAGAGTTGAGTTGACTGCCATTCTATACTCTGTTCTATGATGATGTGAACAGTTGCAGTTTGATCAGCACATGATTTGTACTTCCTGAATCCAGCTAGTCAGCCTGTTCCGGTCGTAGTTTTGAATCCAATGCATCCTTTAGTCTCTCCGGGATGATGCGGCTTAATATTTTGCTTGCTCTGGGTGGACAGGAGACTGATTCCGCACCAGTTCTTGCAAACACTGAGGTCGCCCTTCTTCGGGAGTTTGGCAAGGCAGTCCTTCTCCCAATCACTAGCCAGGTACCTTCCCTTCCTTCCACACCTTCTGCAGTAGTGGTGTGAGCATGTCCACTGATGCCTCTGCATCTGTTCTCAGTGCTTCTGACAGGATTCCATCTGGTCCTGCTGCTTTCCCACATTTCAGTAGCTTTATGGAGTTCAGGACTTCTACTTTTGTTGGAGGATTTGTGTTCACTTGTGGTTCTGTGACTGGGCTGTAGGTGGTATTTGTGGACGGAGTGCAGGTGGTGGTGGTGGTGGTCGATTCAAGAGCTTTTTGAAGTGGTCAGCCCATTGTTTCCTTTATTTCCCTTCTTCGGTGATTAGATTTCCTTCATTATCTTCTATTGGTTCCATCTGTGTTGATCACTTATCTGACAGATAGCAACCTGGTTATCTGATACAATGTTGTCAGGTCTCTGTCTCTCCTACCTCCAGCCTGTTCTGCTTCACTTGCAATTGTGTTGTGGCAGTGTCTTTTGTCTTTCCACGCACTCTTCTTCACTTATTTGTCAAGTGTTTTATAGATTGTGTTCAGTTCCTCTTTCTGTTGTGCAACTTACACTGCACTGGTTTATCTTCTGCTTCACCATCACCATCCTCCTCTCCTCTATCAGCCTCCATGTGTCCATCGAGATCCATTCCTTACCTTCTTTCCTCTTCCCTACTAATACGGTTATGCAGGTTTCTTTCCACATAGCTTTCAAAGAGTTCCAGTGCTCATCCATACACGTTTCTTCAGGGATGTCCCTCAATATCTCCCATTTTGTCTTGATGGCTAACTGACGTGAAGATTTCCTTTGTAGTTTCATCCTTCAGTTCAGTTTCTGTTCTGGTTGTTGTACTTGAACTGTGGTCCATCACCAACTTCTGCGAAGACTTTCAACTTGATTTGGAAGGTGGGTTCCTAGAACTAGACAGTGAGTGGTCTGAGCCTACATCTGCTCCTCTTCTTGACCTCGTGTCAAGTAGGCTGACTGCGTCTCCACTTTCTTGAGATTGAGGTGAAGTCAGTCTGATTTTCGGTGTAGTATGTCCATCTGGTGAAATCCACGTCGCTTTGTCAACATCCTTATGCTTGAACACAGTGCCTCCAACCACCAAATCGTTGAATGTACAGAATTCTGCAGACAATTCTCCATTCTCGTTTATCACCTCACCTAGCGCTTCTCAACTCATGGTTAGTTCTCTTCCTGTGTTGTCCACTCCCAGTTTCGCATTCATGTCGCCCATTAGAATTTCGATGTCGTCAACTGAGGTGGGGGTCTTGTCCAGTGTTGATTGCAGTTGTCTGTAAAATTCCTCCTTCTTCTCTTGCTCTGCATTATTTGTAGGTGCGTAGCGTAGCGTAGCATTGTACGATTGTGACTTTCCTTCCTTCTGAGTTAAACCTTACTGTTATGATCCTGGAGGAGACTGGTTCCCACTGCATGAGAGCCTTCAATGCTCTTCAAGGGGACATCATGATAGCCACTCGAAAACTCAGTGTGCTCGTGGTTGTTGTCTGGGTGACAATATCGGAGTAGATTACTGACTCTCGAGTTGACAGTTTGGAGAGTCCACTTCCATTCCACCTGCTTTCACAAATTCCTAGCACTTCAATGTGATACCTTCTCATCTCATTTGCAATCTGGACAGCCTTGGTAGGTTCAAACACAGTGCGGACATTCCATGTCCCCATCCATACTTTCGCTTTCATCGAGAGGAGAGAAGACACATCGGCCAATTGGCTTCTCGAAGGCACTCACCAACTGGCGCTATTTTGCCTCTCCGATTCCAGCGAGGAATAATTTTGTTTTTATTTTTTATATTTTGTTTGTGCTTTGAAGTTTCTTTAGCGGTTTGATTGGTTTTCCGGGGTAGTGTTGCTAGCCGTGTGCCCACCCTTCCCTCTTTATCTGAGCTTAGGACCGGCTAGTAACTAGTGAACTAGTTAACCAGGCGAGGTTATATACATTGTTCACTAAGTTTTATTTCACTTTCTATTCCTTTCTGACAGGGTAAAGCTGATGACGAACCAGAAGAAGGTGAGTTTATCAAGTGAATTTGAAAATACTATATAAGTAAATATTTTCAAATGATCTCTTGCAGCGTCTTTTCTTTCCCTCTTTTATCTATTTCTCGCAACATACAAGGAGATGAGAGGAAAAGGTAATTTTTAAGCAGCTGGGACAATTTGCAGTTGATCTTATGTTTCACCGTATTCTTAGACTTCTCATTACCTTGTCACTGAATCAGCTCAGCCCCAATGATTCAAACATTCAGTATGAGCACTGTACAGTATGTTGTTCTGTTCCTTATAAACAAGGACTGTTATACGCGGACCTTTGTCAGACCGGAAAGAATTGGTTGACGTTTATCGACATATCGACTCCGATGCAAAATCCCTAATATTGCAGGAAGGTTTATTATGTTATAATGTGCTGTTAGGTGGATAGCATGGAAATCAGCGACGCGATTTGCAGCGTATTTGAGGCTGGTTGACTGGATGAATGGTATTTTTATTGAGTGAAGGTGCTCCCAGTGAGAGTCAAACCCAATATTCATTGTTTCGGACGCTCGAGCGTTATGTACTAGGCTACTACGAGACCAGTTAACAAAGTTTCTCATCACAGACGGAAGTAACCGTCCTAAGGTGTACTGAGAATATTCACCTGGTTGAAAGGCTTCCTAACTTAAGGGTTGTTAAACCTAGAATTAGAATATCAGGTGTACTGGTCACTGTTCATACTTTACAGTGAGGCTGACTAGTCACTAACTCACTCATTCACACATGCATACGCAAAACGAGATATTTGGTGAGTGACTTTTAGTTTCAGTTGGATGAATCTTTGGTGATCGAAATATTCACTATGATAATTCAAGTTCCCATTTGAAGATTGATTGTGAACATTTGCAGAGAATTGATGACCTTGGCTCAGATGTTTATATGAACAGGAAGAAGGACAGGGATACCTTGAGTAAATCTCATTCGATATTAACTGTTAGGACATTTGGCTGGGTGGTAACTAAAGTATTCACCATGATTCTTATACACACTTCTTCGGCTGTCATCTCATTGTCTTAGATCTTGATGTGCTGATTTGAGATGGGACTCATTGGAATGATGCGTACAGCTCTATAACCCCAACTAACTCACTTTTAAATTTGGCATAGGAATAAGGCTTTCAAGAAACGACACGTTCCTTTTCAATTTGTTTCCTAGATGACCCTATCGAAAATAATTTATTGTTCACATTCATATTAATGAATTGCTAAAGCGTCATGAAAAATACTCGGTAGCTTACGTGAACGATCCCAAAAATATTGTGTCGCATACTCTCTAACTCACTTTACCTGCCTACTCTGATTAGCTATTGGTGATTTGGTTACCAAATGTACACCGATTTTATTTGAAGCAGGCAGAAAAACAAAACAGCTTCGGTCATAGCATAGAAAGGCATGAAGATAAGTTGACCCATTTCACATCAGTGTTCAAAGAATAAGTGGACCAAAGAAGCAGAATACTGATGTATACAGACGTGTACAAGAAGAAATGGGATACGGGTATTGAGAGTTGATCAGCTGAACAAAATTTAAAGGTTAAAAATAGTGGATAAATTTGCACTACTATTGTTGTAAGAGCTACTTAAATGCATACATATAAGTAGTATATACATCAACGTGGAAAGTCACAAGGAATGAAGGGTGAAGAATCAGACAAAAGGAACATACAAAATCGTATGACAGTAAATATTACAGCAGGTGAGTGCAACATCATGAAGAACAGGAGGTAATTTGTAAATGGATAAATTGTTTCCAAGTGTAGAAGTTTAACCATTATTATCTTTATTGCTACATTGTATTATTAATCCATAACCGATCATGGATTACAGACACATTGAGTCCCACGTCGTTGACTCATGATATCTTGAAGAATCCAGCCAGTCATTATATGGCTCTATACACAGCTTAGCACTTCAGCCACAAACCTCATGGACTGCTATCAATGTCTTCATCTCACTACTCCTGTCTTTCTTCGAATCTAATCTTATTTCAGCTAACACTGCTTATCAATCAGGATGGAGGCTTGGCACGTATAATATGTTTCTGACCAACACTAGTTATTCAGTTGTACTGAGACACTGTTTGTATGGAAACGCCTCAGATTCTCATAAAGGATTCTAAAGCACAAGAACACAGTGTGGAGAAAAGTTAACATTTGAATGCATAGGGCTTTTCTCGCCAAAAAGCGTATTCTCAGCAGCATCATATGCAATGATGAGTACTTAACATTTATCAGAATTACCGCAGTGAACTATCTGAATTAGCTGTTTATTCATTTTCGAATCATCGGTCGCTTTATGTGCTAAAAACTGCGGTACCCAAAGCGAGCAGAGTAGCCTGTCATTCAGAGGCCGTCATTAACTGTTGCTTAAGACTAGTGCTGTCCAGTGTTGAAGGGTAATCAAAAGGGTAACTGACTCCAGATCAGCCTAGTTAGTACCTTTTATTAAGTATTGCATAGAACGCAGGTGATTCCCTGTTTAGTCTTGTGTCTCACGTTCTTCATAACCGGTTACCAGAGTAGTAATTTACAACTGCCTAGTGCTATCCAAGTGGATTGCCTCTTTCACTTCCACCGGATGCGCACCCAGTACATTAGCTTTAGTGTTAGAAAATGTTTACAGAAAGAACGCTTACTTATTTCGGTCTGAGGATGAATCCATGAAAGTCTGGAGGCAAATATTTTTTCAGTAAACCAGTAGACACAGAAACGTTTTATTTTCCCAAGCTTCAAGTCCACCAATCACATGTCAGCTTGCTGGAGTGACCTTGGGTTTGGTTACTTCCACACTTTACTTCTAGTATTTATCTTCCAAAACTGTATTCCTAATCGATGCTATGGAAAATTGATTTCACTTCATAAGTTTGTTTAGTCTTCAGCTAATCTATTTATTGATGCTTGTCAGCAAGCAAACTGCGTCTTAATGAACTTTCAGTGGATTTAAAGGCATGCACACACGGAGACTATATGCCAACAGAGACAAACTAATTGATCTTTGCACAGTAATCAGTCAGAGAGTACAAATGTCAATCAATGCAACCAGGTAGCCGTTGCACGAAAGGTGATTATTGTGACTCAAATGTGAAGTGGATAACACACTATGGTTTGAAGCGGTTGGTGTTGAATTCCAGACTCGTTCACTGGAATGCAGACATCCAGCTGATGGGTCCAAAGTAGGACGGAAAGCACGTCCTGGATTCCTCTGTTATCCCCTGCTGGGCAAACTACATGGGAATGCATTTACTTCCGATTATTTATTGGTCGCTGATTCATCGGAATCACAGTTTGTTCAGAAGTCTCTTACATTCCTACGGTTTCCCTACCTCAAACCATCAGCAATAATCCTGTTAAATTTGAGAATAGAGCTGTCAACATTAACGATTTGAGAGGTGAAATATAGTGGTGTCCAACTATCAGTTTCCTTCGAAAAATGCAAAAACCAAGGGACTAACCACTCTCTTCAGAGTAGTCTAGTTAAAAATCAACTCAGTTTATTTTATAAATTTTATTGAAGTTGTTTTCTTTCATTGTAGTGCTTTTTTTGTCAGTATAGTAGAGAATGGAACTATTTTATTGATTTGTTATCATCATTATTTCTAAACAGTCATAGGAAACAATTCGTTCCAGTTGATTGATAGGAAGTCCTGCTCCATCCAGATTCTGTGCTTGTTGGTACCTGTAGGTAGGGCATATCTGTGGCCTTGAAGGAAGTGACGCTCCCCTCGAGATTCGAACCTGCGCCACTCAGTGTTGCAGTGAGTGAGCTATCCGGGCATCTATTGGCATCTCGTAGTACTGTATTAGATTAGGTATATTGATTAGCCACTGGAGAAAAAACCAACTTCATGCCGAATGCTTTGATGACCCCATTACAAATGACAGGTAGGATTCAGTGAGGACTCAGCACTTGACAATTTGAAATGGATCCCTCTCCAATGACCAATGAATGGTTTTAAAACTCTTTCGGTGGTTTCCGAGATTCTGTAAATGTGTATACGGTAGGAGGGCTTGTATTCAACAATGACTGGCTTTATTTTTGACACTAAAATGACCAAACATCTAATCAATTGGAACGTATATACAGTCTTCTGAAAGGTAACTAGTGAGTGGAAGTTCTTCTGTCTGACTTCAGGCTATCGAATAGCCTCTGCATACACATTTGATATATATATATATATATATATATATGCATGTTTTGTTAACCAGTGTCATAATCGTAAGATTTCAGTTCCCCTATAAGTGGAATATCTTTTGACCTATTAAAGCTGAGTGAAATTAACTCAACGAGAAGGTAGTCCAAGTAGTGGAAGTTTAAAACCGACTGATATGGAATTTGACTTCACCCATCTCTTGGTTTCAAGTTCAGTCGTGATCTTCATAAGATTAATTGATTTGCATTACAGAAAATATTGATCGTTTCAGGCAGGAAGTTTCACTGAGCTTTTTTTAAATTCCAAACTGTTGGTAAGCAATAAATTGTTGCATCTAGGATACTTATGTATTTCAAATAATTTGAAATCAACTTGTCGTATAATTCCAGTACTGATTCGGTCTATTCGTTAGCTTTGTTGTAAACTACTTCATTATTATGTGTGTTTATCAGGTAGACTTCAAATGTACAAATTCAAATGAACAAAAACGAATAATAAATCGATATAATATATTGATTATTTTGTCTTATTGCTCAAAATAAGGATGTGTATATATGTGATGCATCAGTCGACTGACCTACTTATTGATTGATCCGTTTTAGATCCATGTGAAAATGTGAAATGTAAACTGGGTGAAATATGCACCAATGGTAAGTGTGGTTGTCTTGACGATTGTCCATCTGAGTGGAACAGTTACAACAGACAGGTAGGTGGAATAAAACAAATCAATATTTTTCTTCCCCTTGATTACCTTAATGTATTTGTAAATGTCTAGTTGAAGGGTCTACTTGGTAATAGATTCTGTGAGCTGGTTAATCGACTGACGTTAGTAATATGTATACGGATTTCAGTACTGAGGAGAAACAAAGAAAGAACGATAGTGCATCGTTTGCAGAAGTGATGGTAGACGCTGTCTAGAGATTATTCCCCTTGAATCGGTTATCAGTCGACAGCCAGTGTCATACAGTGGCCTTCATTTCTCACCCGTTACTCTCAATAATACAAGTAAGTAGAGAGTTCTGCTAAACTGTGCACCTCAGCATCATACCAGTCAATGGCCGGTGTGTGAACGTCTCTTTAAGGAGTAAAGTATGTCCCAGTGGTGAGTGTTCCTAGGTACATGACACACTTTCAAGTCTTCAACTCTCATCCATTCAAAAACTCGAATCATTCACTTCAGTGAGTAAATTATCGGAAATAGATCAACAGTAGGAGTTGGAGCGCAAGACACAGCAAACGATTCATTATGTCTCTATATATATTCACGGAGAATGAAGGTTATCGAGTGTGCTAGAGTTCCTTTTATATGATTAGGTTATTTTAATGGGCATTATGTAGTACACGTTTTACTCTCTCCTTTTTTCAGTTGTGTGTCGATGGTGTGACCTACAGACATGAATGTGATCTATGGCGAAATCAATGTTATTGTCGATCAGGGGACTCAAGGTGTGGCGGGGAACAATTCAACAATCATAGAGCAAATGAAAATTCTGCCATCAAGTATTACGATGAATGTCGTGGTAGGTTCAGAAATATTTGCTGTTTCTTATCTTTTGTACTATAGTGTGAATAACAAGCCTCACCATTTGGCGTATAACTTTAAGCTAAGTAAATTAGATTTAGATAAACGCTGATATCCATCTGCTTCAAGGGATTCCCCACCTCTGTTAAATGACACATAAAATCTCATTTCCATGACATTCCGTCAACGTTCAATCAATCTTTGCCGCTAAGTTTTGTTTGGTGGTATTCACCACGGACTGACATCAGCTGGAGGACGACTGGAGACCTCGGAACACTGGGCAGCTGTTTCGTCCTAGTATGGGACTCCTCAATGGTGTGTACCCATGACACGGCATCACCACGGAGATCTCTTTGAACACTGAATAACGAAAGCTTTTTTTTACTAAATAATTCTTCATAACGCTTCCATGGTATCTTCCATGTCTAGTAACACCGAAGAGGTTTTCAGTTCTTCCTCCACAGCACCACTATTATTACTGATATCATTATTATTATTGACACCTGTGCTACTATTGACACTTTCCGTATGATTCGTTACGAATTCGTTTTTTTCGAGTCTAACTAACTTTGGATCACGTGGTCTGAAGTCTGAGTAATGGTTTGAATGAGAGGGTTTTCCATAAGCAATAATTTCTGTATTTCAGTTTCGTTTTCACTCATCGATTTCTAATTTATGGTAATTCACAGTGGGGCTAGCTCAGCTTATATTCTTCATACTTGAAGATTCCTACTACCATTATCACGAGTGAGGGGGAGTGGGAATCCGAGTTGTACAAACCACTCGTGAAACTTGTGGAGTTACCTTTTGTACACCGATAAAGAATTGACTGTGTTCAAAGCGTTATCCAGCAAGCAGTACTGTCTCACTATGAAACAGCTAATAAGATCATTTTGGGAGGGGGGCTCCAAAATACTACCGAGATTTTTCTATTCCTAGCCCATATTTTTGGCTATGCGTTAATACAAACCAGATTGTTCAGCTTCGATGCCCAGCTGCTGATTTTATTAGATCAGTCAACATTCAGTGTGTATTAGACGAATTTTCGTTCCTTTCCCTTTTTGACAAGGAGTGGGGGTGAGGAGACAAGTGACGGGAGGCAAATTTCATCATTCCACCATGGAATTCTAATCTAGTAGTACAGAATCTCACAAAGTATTCAGTTTTCTTTTTGTCTATCATCAGTCATATTGCTGATTTGTTCAAAACGCTTCTTGTCCAGTTCAATGTTGACGAGTTGACTTCTTTCAAATCAAATATTGATGATACACAAGTAGTGTATTTTGATGGACGAAAATAAAATATGCGCGTTTTCGTATTCACTTCATATATATATATATATATATATATATATATATATATATATATATATATATATATATATATATATATATATATATATATATATATAATTTACATTCTGTCCATATGTCACGCAGAAAAAGAATGTTCTGTCTACTGAGCCTACTCAAATCTCTCCCTTCTCTGACGGACAAATCATAAATGATTGATTATTAACTACGATGTCAATTAAACCTTTTTTGGAGAATAAGTGAAATATTGCCATTACCGTGTTTGTTTTTTTGCGAACGTTCAACTTGTTCGACAGAATTAACGAAGACTTTGACTTGTACTGATGTCTCTCAAGGATGGTGGTGGTGGATGAAAGAATTTTCTAGTTCTTTTATGAACTGCAGTTTTAGTTGGCAGATTGATTTGTACACGAATAGTATATCAGTGCTAACCACTGAAGATCACGCAGCTAGAAGTGTTACCCACCGGTGACCAATTCTTATATACGTTTCAGTAGTATGAGGGACCAGTCTCAGCCTAAATAGATTGGTAGTTAAGTCTCTTACTTCATAATTGAGTGACGCAGGTTCGAAGCACTTAGGGAATACCACTTCCTCCAGAGTTTTACATAGACCTGCCTAATGAATACCAACAAAGACGAGACCAGGGTCTAGTAACCCTTACTTCTGATCAGCTCCCACCATATAACCCAGAGGTTAATTTATTCTTAGTAGTGCTTCGTTTTAACCTAACAGGTTGCACTAGTATTGCTCAGCTGTATTTCGATCGTTTGATGTAATCGACTCAAGTGGATCTACAAGCGTTGTTCGCTGGCAAGAAGGTATATATCAGCCCTTCGAATTACCTAAGCGAAGATGACGTGTTTCTGAAGACCTAAAAGACGTAGGCCTAGTAAGTTCAAACAACCGACCTTAAAACTGCGGATCAAATGCTTACGCTACTGAGCATCCAGGAACAAGAAAGATTCAAAACTTTTCAGTTGTAGGCAAAACTAACTATGACTCTTTAGAAAGGATGGATTCGCTGCATGGTTACACGCCAAGGTGTCAAAGTTGAAAAACTCCACAAGGTACAAAAAAGTGGTGCTGGGTTTTTGTTTCTGGATAGGGGAGATCACGTAGGTTGCATGAGTCTGGGATTTCGGTTGAGCCTAGTTGCGTACGTCAGTGAAACTCCGCATGGCCCCGCTGGACATCAACCAACAAGCCGTCAAGTTGGCTTGGCGAAACCCTTGTTTATGAGATGCATACTTACAAGATCAATGGCTCTGGCCCCCACAGAAGAGGTTTTGTAAGACGTCAGGGTTCGACCCAGTGCTGTAGGAGCTGTGCAACCGAAAAGTAAGTTGGACCCAGCTTCCGGTAGTCGCTGTTGTTGAAGCGATCGAAAGAAATTGCGTATGATTTGCCTTGTGAAAGTTATCTATATTCTATCCAGAATGTTGGGTTTGTTGGCCCTGGCTTCAGCTGTATATCACAAACCAGAAGGAAGCCACCGCTATGAATCTTTTGGCACTATGAGTTCATGGGCCAGACCCTGTAGAGGAATGTCTTCTAGGGAAGATGAGCTACACTCAGTCTGCAAGATTGTATAGACTTCAGTGGGATGCATCCCATGCGAGTCTGTCAACGGAGAAGTGAGTATGGTTAGCTGTCTGATTACCTGGTGAATGTGGATGCACTGAAGCCCGACAGTTGGAAGGGTTCTGGGATAACATTAATCAGTTTCATGCGGCATTAACAGAATGCTGTGATATGAGTGTTTATTTTCATTGCTCGGATGTTTCCTGCCACTAGGTTTGCTTTGGAAGATCCCAAGACCTGAAGACTGGCCTGAAACTCAGGAGTGATTCGAAAACTGGACTCAAATATTACTGTTGCCGATTAAGCATCTAAGCTACTGAACTATCGGTAACAAGTAGAATCCAAAAACGTTTAGTTGGCAGCGGGGAAGAAAAAAACCGACCATACAGAAATAATGTAGAAGTTTAAACAATATGAAGTTGACTTTCAATCATAATTCAGCTGTACTCTCATTACTTTTTTTATATTCTAAGGCTAATCAATGCATTTAACACCTCCCTTAGATCTTAGCGGTCTGTGTGACTGGGAACAGAATGAAAATACATTCGCTCTTCGGCTTGGATTGTGGTTTCAGGAGTTATTGCGTCAAAAGGTAATTTGTTGTCTTTTAACATTATCTGCCTTCTGTTGGTAATCGTTGTTATGAAAAGCCTTGTAATTAAGACATAAGTTATGAAATCATTGAAAAAATAGAAACATGAAAGTATGGCCAAACAACGTCTTTCTGATGAAACTTGCGTTCCACCTAACCGACTTCCCTATTTATGACACTGGCCAACAGGATGTTGACCTTCATAGGAGACAGTTGGTTACTTTGGAATCACACCTATGCCATGATTATAATAGTCAGCCGGATTCAATCAGATTATCATATTAGGTGGTTCCAGTAGTTTCCACTCAAATATAAAACAGACCAATGTTCTGGCCACAGCTGATCTCTTCCATAGTAGAATTCAATGCACAAAATCTTTTCGTGATGCGTGAGAAGTAATTTGTAATACAAATTGGACAATACTGTAATCCAAAGGGCTTCAAGTTACTCGAAAATTGCTTGAAAAGTTTTAGCTACTAACAAATTCTTAGTAGTTGATGGTGGACTAAGTGATTTGGAGGGAATGAGAGAAAACATGATTCGCGGGGTAAAAGAGATTTACCTATTATGGACGATGTCTGTCTGTACCCCCGTCCCCTGTATTTATCAGGTTGCTTGAATGTAACTGTTTTTCCAGCCATTTAGGGAAAGAGAGTTATTACTATTATGCAGAGATAAGGTTCATTTCACTTTCAAAGGTGGACATTTTCGACAAGTTGATGTTTCCATGAACAGTCCTTTTGAACCGTTGTTAGCTGATGTCTATATGTAAGAATTTTAGCTGAGGATACAATCAGCAAAGTCCCTCTATACGGGAGATACATTGGTGATATCTTAGTAGTGTGTAACAAACATAAGGATGCGAAAAGTCTTCTAGATCGATTTAACACTATATAAAGTCACATTAGCTTATCTTGTGAAGCGGAAAATAATAATCAGCTTCCTTTTCTTGACGTATTATTAACCACAAGCGAAGATGGGTCGATAAAAAGATCAGTGTATAGAAAACCTATGTAGACTTAACATTACCTTAACTTTCATAGTTTCTGTGCAATACAGTACAAACGAGTTTCAGTAGAAGGTGTATTCAAAAGGACTCAACGTATCTGCCCATCAGATACATCAGAAGAAATCAAACTCTTAAGATTAAATCATGAAAGATGCATATCCTACGAAGTTGACCAATCGTTATAAAAATGTCTCAGTGGTGTAAACTAATCAGCATTCTGTCTCTACGAAAGATGTTTTCATCACTCAACGTATAAGGGGAAATCAAACAGCATGATCTTAAGACGAAGGCTTAATTCAGTTATTAAAAAGACATGCTATGAAGCCGAGCTCAGTATTGTAGAGAAAACGAAACCTATGCATCAAAATAACATCACTATATAGGTGATTGCGTCACATCTCACTGTATATGGGGTGACACATACATTGAGAGGAGTAATGTAACTATGACGTCGAGGGTGGTGGGGCATATCCTTAAATGGCTAAAAACACAATTACATCCAAATAATCAGAATTTATTTATTCGTGTACCTTTCCATTACCTGCAGGGTACTTGAAATTACTCTGGTTATTGAAAGTATTTGATTAAAATGATTTAACGTAGTTTGAGTGAAAAATATTGAGTAAAAACTCAAAAATGTTGTTTATTCAGAAATCCAAAATACTAAAAGACATCGAAAATTGTAAATTATGATCGAATTTTATCAGTTAGCCAGTTGACTTCTTTGTTAGTTGAATATAATTTTAGGAATTGTAACATACAATATCATTTTATGCCTTAATAAAGTTCATCAAGCGGAAATCTTCGACAAATGATTACAGTATAGGGGGTGGCTGCCATGCCTTAATGGACCAGTAGATAAAGCTTTAGCGTTTAAAGCAATGCGTACGATGTTTGAGTAATCAAAGACCCTTCTAGAGAACTGTCAACCGCTTGTATTGCATCATTATTTCTACTTTGAGTTTGAGTGTTTCATAAAGATTAAAAATAGTCGATGGAACTAAACTTTAGTGGCGCGAAACCTTAGTGATAATCAATCAGACTGAAAATGATTTATTATAGGTATTCGTCATGTCCACGTACCGTGTTGTTGAAGCTGCATAACAGTGATGAATTATACTGAAGACTGCGTTGCGGGTTGTGTGTGAAATTTAGTGGTGTAGGTAATTTTGTTGAAATAGATGGATGTCTTGTTTGGAAACTTAAATAAAACTTGGAAAGTTGACTTAGACAGGACTGGGTAAGTTATAACTTTCCCAATGTACATACGAACACTTAAGTCTTGGTGAATCACAGATTAATGGTATGCACGACCAAAATACGAAGATAAGACATTTTCAGTGGATAAGGGATATCTTAGTATACTTGACGGCTAGCAGCTGAATCTAGGACACGCGTTTCGTCCTGTTTGAGACCTGTCAGCTGGATATACCTGCACCCTAGTGAGTGATATTGCTCCCCATTGAGACTTGAACTCAATGGCCATCGCTTCAAACGCCAAAGCATTATCCCCCAGGCCATGGGGACGATAGCCACCAATCGCACAACGTTTATCAGTTGTTGTTTATTGATACTTGTAATTTCTCGTTGCTACACCGGGTCGAATTGCTCGACTTCAGAAAAATCTATCCTAGCAGTTATAGAAAAATGTGTGACTTTGGGTATCGTAATACACACAGATGCCAGGAACTAATATATGCCTATATCTTAAATGGGTTGCTCCCATTAAGCTATTGTTCACAGGAAGCACCTCGTTCACCTCACAACTGGGGTGTGCGCAAAACAACTTTGAAAATATGTGAAGTCCTCTTAGAAAATTTTTAAGACCTTTAACGGGATCACTAGAAGAAATTTCTCCAGTTTTATTTAAATAATATTTTCTTATATGAATTAGTGACTATGGTATGATTTCAAACACGATAAACGTATTTAAAATCTATATATCTTTATTTCCCAGGTAAGACAGATTCATAAATTGCGAATAAAGTACCGTTTTCCTTACTAATCGCGTTGTCTTTCATAATCTTGACTCTGATTATTCAGTGCAAATATGAACGTTGCTGTCTGTCACTAAAGTTTAGTTCTACCAATTAGCCTTCTGCATTTAATTCCTTGAAGTCAATCGCCTACTATGAGAATGACTTAAAACCGGATACTGGTACTGAATAGGATAAAGTGAATAAAAGGATTTGAAATGCGAATAATGCTTACTGCTGTAGTATATTGTAAAATGTCAAACTGTTGAATAAGATTATCCTGACCTCATAGCAGCACAAGTCAAAGATTCACACACTACCTCTCTGACTGATGACTTAAAACGCTGACTTCAGTTGAAGCTACTTCCTGTTGCGAATACACTTTTAATAAGTTCACTCACAATGACTTTCTTCTTTCATTGAAAACTATTCCCACTAAACTTTTTCGAATTACTCTTCTCTAAAAATATTCACCAGTGGTCATCAACATCTTGGTCCAACGATGATGACAGTCTCCTTCGTCCAATGGATACAAAAGCCAGAAGTACTACAAGTAAACTGGTGTCACAGAATTCCCTGCATGAAAGAGTCAACGGAGGCGTTATTAGCTATTGGTTCTGTGAACTTGACCGAAGAAATCGAGGGTAAGTAGATCGTCTAACTGGAGCTAATTTGTTTTCCTGCTTTTTGCATGTAATCAGACATATATAAATAAATTTATCCATCATAGTCATGGCGAACAGAGGCTAACAGAACGCTGGTTTTATTCTATTTTCGACTCATCAACTGAGTGTGTCTGCCTATCAGTGATTTTGAGTTTGAGAGGATATTATTGTAACTTTTTTTCTTCAGCACTGAATGTTGTTTTTGTTTAACAAAATGAAGGGTAATTGAAATTAAGGAAGAGTCTCCGGTTTATGCATTACATAAAATGTTACTTGTTGGGAAATTGAAGTTTCAGATACACCCTATTGACGAGTGCCAACAAGCACGGAACGCAGACCTGTGGCTTCTACATAACTACCCCAATTCAACTGAAATCCATTGGAGTTAATAGCAATGGTGCGTTTCCCAGCCTGATGCCAATATCACAAAATGGTAGGTGGAATTTAGTCAACACTTAGAACTAGACAACATGAAATCTGTTGCTCTCTGGTGACCAAGCCACTGATGATAGTATATTTGCAGTTGAAATGTAACATTTTAAATGTATTACTCATTAGTTTATTTGCAAGTAGTGTGATATTCATTTCATTTTTCAGTTAACCAATAATTTGTTTACACAAACTCAGATAAATTATCTTTGTTGGCTCTGCTATCACCTTAACGGAAAGTCTCATGGCTTTCCAATAATTATACTGGAACTCTGAAGCAGAAACTTGATTAGAAAGAGCTGATATCAAGCGATCACTTACTAACTGGTTGTTAGTCACTGTAATGACAATCAGAGTCAATCGATTAGTGGATTTAGTGTAACTTCTAAATTACGACTGGTCCAACAAGTTGTTTGATATAGACTAAACTAACACGTACCCATGTGCTCCAAGGAACAAGCCATTTGATAGTAGTCCCATTCACTTAGCATAACAGTAAAGAGCATGGATAAAATAGTGTATGGAACTCGAAGAAAACTCAGATACAGAATACTGGTTCTTGTTGATGAACTAACCTTTAATTAAATACGATGGACTCTATATTCATTAGGATTCATCACCATTCAGCAGGCAAAAGTCGCTTGTTTCGTTGTCGAAGAATTGAGAAGACAGTTTTAGGAAGAGGAAATAATTAACATATCTCTCTATATGCTGGTTCAACTAATTCATAAACCATCGTCACATATGTACACCAAGATCAATTTTACAACCTTACTTCTTAATAACAAAGAATTTCGTAATTATTTTACACAGTAAATGGTGCGCCAGAAATCTTGCTGACCTGCAAAAAGAAATAAAATGTTTTTTCGTTGGTTTTTAAATGTTTCATTCTATACTTTGTTTTTGCTGTTACTGTTGTTGTTAACTTTTCTATTTAGTCTTAAGTTTTGGTATGTGCGTGTGCATTGTTGAAAAGAGCGGTCAGTAAAGAAACAGGCTATTTTAAGTTCGACCAACATTAGGTTTGAAGAAGCACAGATTTAAGGTTAAATTACTAATACGCTGACACATTTCTATAAGTAGACAGTATGGAAATCAGTTCACTCCTCAAATTACTGTATAACAGTGATGCTGTGTTAATAGTAGTTCGAAACAGAAGACAGAACTAGCTGCTTTCATCCGTTATGAGTATCGAGGTTTAAACCGGATATCCAGCACCATGAAATTAGAGACAGTAAACACATTAAAATTATAATTTTCACTTTCTGGTGATAACTTAAATTCATCAATCAAGTTAAATGACTTTTTACATGACATTAAAATGAACTCAATGAGCGTTGCTTGCTGGGGACTACTGATAGGAAATACTATCACCTCAGCTGTGTTTAGTGATTTTCAGCACTTTTGTACAATGTCATAATCAGTCGCAGTACATATCACCAGGCTACTGGAGCTGTTAATCAGTTCTTTCTGGAATGAAATAGGTATTGCAACAAGTAAGTGGACTGAAACCGTAGTTTGTCACTAAGGTTGCCACAGTAAGTGCCTCAGTTCTGCAACTGCCAACAATTGATGAATACCATCAATACACCCTATAGTCAAGCTAGCTATTAAAAACACTGCCATGGATTCCGAATCTCTTTCAGATTGACATTATTACAGTATTCCTTAGGTAGACATTTCACTCAAAGGTGGATATTATAGTTCAGTACTGATCACTACCCCCAAATCTTTCATGAATGCCTGTTTCAGTCTTGTTCTACTCAGGTTTGTGTTTATTCGAAACATATGGTGGTTGGCTTATTTTGCGGCACATGGTATACAGGTTTTTCTCACGTGTCTACTACAAACTTATTTTTCATACGTCTCAGTACCCTTCAAGTTATACGTCTTTTCAAGGTAGACTGAAGCCGGTCGAACAGAAATGTATATTGTTTTTCAACAGTCATGTGTTAAGTTGCCTAACTGTAGTGACGGAGTAATTAATACACAAAATGCACCAATAGAGACAAATACATCCTAAAGTGATTTGCACACTTACAGAAGCAAGTCTAATTCATGTGGTTATCTGAGGTATAAACTCCCGACATCCGACATCAACACTTTGGTTACCTTATCAGGTTGTCAATGGATAGAGCTGATCCATTAGAGCTAAGCACTGATCGTGAAGTCGTTTAGCTTAGAAATGAGAATTATCAAGAGCACACAATGGAGTTGATTTGCTACAGTTCAAGTCTTTACGTTATCCTTCATTAGTACATGGACAGGAAGTCAACAGAAAGAGAATGACATCTAACTAGATAAAAGTGTTCTTAAGGAGAGAGGACAGATGGTACAAGTTAGTGAAAATGTTAGAAATTGTGACACGAAGAATCGTTAACACTGTTGATGTTTGTCATATAGACAGCCCAAATGGATGTCCTATATTTCTTGCATAAACCAATGTTGATTAGACATCTGAAACAAGAGTGCACTGAATATACATTCTTCTACTATTCTGAAGCTAAGTTACACGTCTGGTGGCTATGGACAAAAGGGTCCGAGCCTAGGTGTCCTGTCTGTTGACCTACACATTCATCGACCACCACAGCAGTGAGATAAATAATAAGTTACTTCAGCTTCAAAATATAACCGTTTGTGTGGCATGCTAAACTCACTAACACTTCAGTCACTGAAATTAGAAACAGCTTTTATCTACCAGTTATGTTGCGGTGTCATAAATATGGAAGAGGCTATTTTAACTCTACCTATATGGAGAATTCATGCCAGGGAATAAATCTAAATGACAAAAATCAGAAATGTTTATTTAACAGGCCATTTATGTGTATCATTCACCAAACGGATTGAACAGGCAAGTGCTGCGTGGAGAGAATGCTAGTGATAATGCATCCAGTTAGAAGTACATACTAAGTTAATAATGTGTAGGCTGCAGATAGAGTTCATGAAGAGGTAAGTCAATTGATGGGCTTATAAACCTTCATTAAATGAGGTCTCCGGACATGTGTAACCCATAATGGACAACAATTTAAACCAGTAGAGAAAGTTCAGTGGAAACTGAATGAAGTTGGAACAATATTAAAGTTGATCGGTTGAAGTCTTTAACTGTTAATTTGATCAGCGAATGGTATTATAAGTTGCTTAGATGTGGCCGTCAGAATTGGTAGTTGGTCATACTATGCTGTACGACTTAT
Organism: Heterobilharzia americana; assembly: GCA_944470555.2. Taxonomy (NCBI): domain Eukaryota; kingdom Metazoa; phylum Platyhelminthes; class Trematoda; order Strigeidida; family Schistosomatidae; genus Heterobilharzia; species Heterobilharzia americana. The sequence continues at coordinate 5,613,910 of OX104134.1, forward strand.
AGTCGATTGCAGTGTTGTAGATGCGTGCTCACCTAATCTTTATTCTAACTGTAATATCACACCTAATCATTCACTCCACTTTCTCTTTGTTTCGCTATATGATTTTCTGCGGCTTTTGCTCATATTATATACATTTCGTTGGGGTTTGTTTCTGTCCTGTCACATTCTATCTCGACGTGAGGTATGATAACTCAAATCATTGTACGGTAATATCGCGTTCTATGTCGAAGAGGTCTGCACGGAAATACACATCAGCTGATTTTACATATTCACCTCAGTGAACAAAACGTAGCTTGAAAACTATTGCATTAGAACACTGCTTTATCAGATTTTGTTACTTGTAATTTCCCGTTTTTGACTGGACAGAATTGGTCAATCACTACTGGCATAGGAGCTCCCACGTGAATGCTACAATATTGCCAGTAACATCATTTGATAGTAATTATGGAGAATGGGTTCTGGGTTTGAGTCCCAGCGGAAACACCATCACTTGCTTGGATGCAGATACATCTAGCTGATGAGTCGTGATGAGGACGACACCGATGTCGTAGATTCCACTGCTAGTCACTATCTATCGTTAGTGCTTCATTCATTCTAACTAGTCAACTTATTTTACATTTATTTTTAAAATTCAACTGTAAACATGTTAATTAATTAAAATTAAATATAATTTAATCCTGAACTTCTGTTCATAAACTGTCCCCATCTATTTATCCATCTGTCCATCTTTCCCACTCTCTTCCTGTACATATGCTCATTGTTTAACTGATAGTTTGATGGACTTGCACAGAAAATGTGAAGTACGATTCGTATATTCAAATGTTGACTCTTTTCCATCATCATCACCAGTGTAAATAGTGTCAATACTGTTAGATTGACAGAAGTTAAAATGGCCTCAACAGTATTTGAAATAGCATTTATTTTATTAGTGCTAACTAACTAACTGACCGGTTAACCACCTTAATTTAAACGCTGTCCAACTTTAAAAATAAAAAAAATACCATCTGCAACATATACAGTTCAGTTAGTGCTTACCATTAGATATGAAACTTATATGCCTTTATCCACTAGCTTTTGTTGGTGAGTATAGTTAGAAGTCTTGATGGCAAATTGTAATTTCTGATAAGATAATCTGTAGCAGTATACTACCTTTTCATTGGGCTTTAAAACTACATCAGTGACTGAAAGGAAGTCAAGGATGGTGAGAACTTCATCAGGTTTGAGTATGTTGGTCACGAGAGAATAAGGTCAGAAGTCACGTGGTCAGTCAGCACGAGAAAAGAAAAGGATTGAAGAAGAAAGTTAGGAATATTACCACAACACTTACATATTGGATAAATTATCTTTGAAAGCACGAAGGTCACATTTCAACCTCCCCATTTTGATAGCTTTTTTGAATCATTAGAAAAACCTTGAAACACACTGTTTACTGATTTTGTCGATTAAAGTTTCAGTACCGATTTCACATCCCCGTATTGAGGTACCTGTGGAGCGACAGAGACAATGACACTACGTGGTTTTCTGAGACGTAGGTTGTTAAAGACATGTTCACTGGAGCGAATCCATGTCTGTCTTTCAGTTCTTCTCGTATATATGGTTTGGCATGGATGTGTGAATTCTTAGACGTTGATGACATCAAAAAATATTTATCACCTTTCATCTGCACAGCTAAAAATAGCATGACGAGTAGAGATACCAGTCTAGAATGTAGGAATACTGATGAATGTTGCTTTCAACCGTTAACTCTTTATTTTGCAAGCAAATTGTGTGCTTCTGTGGATCACCAGTTTGCTGAAGTAGCTAGCTGAAAATCTTCTGATTCGAAAGATTCTTCTCCTTAACCTACGAAACATCTGTGTAAGCTACTGATTAGGTTGATCCTTAATGAGTGAAATGGTTGTCCTGTGTTTGGATCGGCATGAGTGACGGAGTTGTAAACCTTCATCAGCCAAGATGTCAAGGATGTATTACTCATCCTGAATCTCTACCCATATGGATGTGTGGTGTTAAATTAAGTAGGTTAAACGTAACAAGATTAAAATATAGCATGAGTTGGTTAAGATCGTGACGATTGGTCTCATTTGTGGCAGAAAATGTATATTTGAACTCTGGGGTCGTCTTGACAAATGAAAATGATGATTGCAAGCTTTAGGTGATACGGCACAGAAACGATCAGAGGGACACATATACATGCCTACATTATCTTCATCGTAACCATCATATCACATTTCGTTCTCACTTTTTCTCTTCTTATCTCTCCATGACTTTCCACGTCTTTTCATCAGATTTTTTCTTTTGTTTCTTTATTTTTTTTTATCTCATCACCGTGTACCTTGATTTTTCAGCCGAGATTTGTTCCCTTGAACCTCTATTCAATGACGTCAAATCCATTTTGATTAGGTCTAACTAACTAACTACTAACTAACTAACTAACCACTATTAGGAGATATACATAGTCGTCTGACGTAACGCATTTACAAGGAATGTTTTGGATACCTGAAGGGAAGCAGGATGAACTGATGAATCCTAAACAATACTGGTGTTATTTTTCCGCAGCCCTTAAAGTCTGAATTATGATTAGTTAATCTGATGAATAACTGTCTGGTATCCAACCTGATGATTCCTGGGTTTGAGTTCCAGCAAGAATGCTATCACTGAATTAGAAGGCGGGTATATCCAGCTTAGGAGTCCCAAATAGGACGAAACGTGTGTCTTTGGATCCCACTACTATCAACTTTCACTCATTAGCATCAGAAATAAATTTGATTGCTCTAACTAGTAAAGAAACATTGGTACCATAACACAGATATTAATGTTAGAAACACCAGAGAAATCTGCTGTACTTACCAGTACATTTCATTTGCGACCACACTATCAGGGGTTAGTTTACACTGTGTTTTTGTTCGGCAGTTTAAACGATAACAGCCGATCATATCTAACTGATTCCATGATCCAGAATACTATTGAGAATATGTGTTATTATCAATGTTCCACGTATCTTGAGTGAAAATGACGGAGTACTAGATGGCATTTGAGAATCAGGGTTAGCTTCATCAGACTGGCCTATTTCACGCATCATCCCAGTCTAAAAGAAACGAGAGAAAACTTTTTGTGACAACCATAGGGAATTAGTTTGGCTAATATTGTGTCCAAGATCCTAGAGTCCATAGTTATCCGACGCCTAACTGAAGCTCGAAAACAGCAAACTCAAGAAAATCAGGCTTGTTTCAGACCTGAAAGAGGGTGAATCGACCATAATTTCACCCACCGACATGTTCTGGAACACGGACATACACTTACCGGCGGCCGACACTTGTCATTTTTCTTAACGTGAAAGTTGCACTTGACTCAGACGATCGTGAGGTGTTGTGGCAGTGTCTGACTGGGAAGGGAGTACCAAGCAATTATATAACGCTCATCAAAGCCCTCTACTCAAACTCACGCAGCCATTTTAGGGCGTATGGAGAGTTGAAATGTGAACTGACAACAAATAGAGAGATCCACCAGGATGCCCATTGTCACCGTTTCCATTTAACTTCGTTATAGACGTACTAATGGACATAACCTTAGGTACGTCCGACTTCATGGAGATTGATCTGTTTGCTGGAGGTCACTTGGTTGGCTTTGATTATGTAGATGACATTTGCCTCCTAGGTAAAGATGCTGACAAAATGCGGGGTCTTTTGAACGTGTTGAGGATAAATCTGAGTGTTTTTTGGCATGTGTTCAGATCTGTCAAATGTAAGATGATGTCCAAGGATTTGTGTGGACCCACTCCCAGTTTAATGATACGGACTGAAATGGTGGAATGTGTTGACCGTTTCGCTTACTTGGGGAGTTGCTTCAGCCCACTGAACAGGCTGGTTGATGGCGAATCTCAGCTTGGAAACAGAAGCCTCGTTTGACAGTTGGTAACTAGGGCCATCTGTGGCGCAGACTCGTGAGACATCTATTTTGGGCTGCTGTCCGTTCTGTTCTGTTAAACGGCTGTCAGACATGGCCTTTAAACGTAGAAGACATGAAGCAATTACAGGGTTATGACCAGAGATGTCTTCATATCATTGTACCCTTATGATGGAATTATGTGAGCTATGTTGAGGTCGATCGAAGGGTACTAGGCAAGATAGGCGAGTCGATTGACGAGGTAGGTTGTGAACGTTGATCGGGTGAGGTGGGTTGGATATGTGTTGTGCATACCGATCCACCGCCTACCTTGAGGTGGGAAGGTGGATTAGGTTGGAATAGGGTTCAGGGTGGCCAGAGCAAGACATGGAAGCAGTCGATGAAGTCCATGACTGTTGGTGTGAGGTGTGTGTTGGGAGATGTGGACTGCCTGACTGAGGTCTTCGAGACGATGGGAATCAGTGTTTGAGAACTCTTGGTGACAATGGTGCAGACGTATTCACTGTTTCACGTCTTCTACAAACTTGAATATTCTCACTAACCTTTATCTTCAAATTGTCTATTCTCTCACACAACTTTGTCTACTTTGATATCATTGTTTTTCTATGCACCTGTTGTTTGTATAGTACTGTGGAAGTGCTACAACCTGAATCGATGCATTTTTCTGCTAGGTTCTACATTGATTGTCTGTTTGTCTGTCTATCCATCTGCCTGTCTGAGCAAAAATACCTTGGCAACTCAGTCAATTGACATAATATTACACTAGCCAAAATACAAACAGACGCCATGAACCACAAAAGTAATTAATACTCTCACGTTTCACAGAATACTGATGTATTAGTTATTTGGTGAGTGGTATATATCTAGTTATTTAATTTATGCTGGAATTACACCGTAGATTAAATTTTAAGTCCAACTGTCGACGAAATGAATCTGTAAAGAGAATGAAACAAACACTAGGAAGACGACGAAAAAAAGTTGAAAGAATGTCAACTAGTTCTTAACAAAAGTAGGAAATCAATATACTTCTGACTTCGTTGTTAGAACCAGTCATCTAGACAATCTTTAGTGAATTGGACATGGAACAAGGAGCCAAAACAATATTCTGTAGCTATTCGTTTAATCGGCGCACACACACACTCAGAAAGATATGGCCTGCAGGAAATTTTGGAACAGTCTGCAAGTAAAGAATATTTTAGAAATTAAAAAAGAAGAAAATATTGAAAAAGTCAAAAAATATATTTTGAAAATGATTTCATAACTTTCTGTTTATTCTGAAACACTTATTTTCAGTAATGATACCCTAGTGATTGTTATTATTGGCAATGATTCTGTCAGGACGTTAGTGATGGCATCACTTTTTGTTTTACTAAACTGCACATGTCGGCAGTGGATACTTTTTATTTTAGAAAAAAGAGAAATGAAGAAAGAATGTCAGTTTTAAATGGTATGATCTTATTCAAGTAGCATACTGTTCTTTTTTTCCTCTTTATTCTCTAGCTGGTACTTGTTTAAACACGAAGAACTTAATGCGTTATCTTTGCGTACAGATAACTTGTGTCAGAGCAAAGTGATGGTACCTAAAAGCACTAGAAAGGTGTTGCACGTCTTCTTTCCCGCCTTCAACCTTTCATCCAAGAGAATCGACAGCACGCTTCACTGCTGTCGAGTTATTCGGTTACAGGAAACGATGGGGGTCAGTTACTGATGAACCTATAAACGATCTTCAAGTTAGTGTTAAACATGGGAAGTATCAGTCGGAGGAACATTGAAAACTTGGAAGCACTGGTCAGTCTTTTCACCTTGGTATGAAAATCCTCAGTGGCACACATCCAGGACCCCGGCAGGTTTTGAACTCAAGACCTTCGGGCTTCACGATGAACGCCTTAACCATCCAACCACTAGATCAGTGCTCTACAGTTCACACTTCCCACTTCTGTTAATTCACGATATAGCGTGACTATTCGCTATTAGTTGACATCTACTTCACTTTCGACTGACTGACCCCAAAGGTCACGGTTTCTCATAAGAATTTCGGGATGTCACTAATGAGCGCTAAACAGTAATACAGCTTAAGGATTCTATTTTAAGGTGCGCACTGCTGAAAAGTCCTATACTAGGACAAGACAGTTGTCCGGTCCTCCAAGACTTTCAATGGTCCTCCAATTGTCGTCATTTCGTGATGAATACTACCTCAGGAATAAAAATCCTCACAAAACCTTAAAGTACATTACTATAAACGGTCTATTTAGTAATCAAAACCCGTGGAGCTCCAATTGAGCTAGAATTGTTGATCGATACTCGCAACGACACTAGGAAGTGGTTACGCTGTGTCAGAAAACGTTTAGTTCATTGATTTTGGGTTGGTTGCATAGTTTACTAGCTTCGTGAGAAATGAGGACTTAGATGAGAGTCAAAAACACAGACGAACACCTAAGTTCAAATCACTACGCTTATAAACTTTGCTATGAAAGACTGATTTATGTAACTAGGTTATGATATTGTTACCAGGGTGATTAGCACTGTTACCGACGTTTTGTTTAGAAAAAGGTCAGGTTGCAATCATCTGACTTTGGTTAGTTTTGCAAGCTATAGCAAAATTATCAGCACAGAGTTATCGAAGCATAACTTATAAATTTGTTTTTGATCTTCTGTAGTAAGCGTTACCACAATCCATACATGGTGTTGTCCAAGCCTTAGTTTCAGAGTTTCTGACCTTCGTGCTGAGTCACGCAAGTTCAAAGTGCCCAGGAAACATAAGTCTCACTATGTTTACGAAAATGAAAACTGTGCGAAGCACAGCTCACTGCTGACTGACTGTTAACATCAAATACAGAGCATGTGATTTTGTGTCATCTAGCTTAGTGGTCACTTTGCCAACTTGACCAATAAATATCTACCGGAACCTAGAATAATGCGGCTGAAATTATCACAATCAGACGGCTAATTCGTATGGATTCATATTCTCTGCTTAGAAGAAACTGTTTCCAACTTTGTTGTATAGATTGAATATTTGAATCTGGTTATGCGACATTCAGAAATAAAAGACAATAAATCGTGAAACTTGTTTCATGCTTCAATAAGGCACTTCTCTTTAACATAGATGAAAATCATACCTTTTCTAAAGTTCCAGCCTATGCCATTCAAAGCTATAGTTGGTGATGCAAGAACCTAGATTCTACGTTAATATAACTCTGTAGGCAGGTGCACTCACACCGTTGTAAAGGCAAAGTTTTGATTCTCACAAGGAAAGGAAACGCAAAATCTGAAAGAACCTTGGGTTAATTCTCCCTGTTGACCGTGTCTACTAATTCCCCCCTGATTTATGGTGACTCTGATGTCTCTGTTGAAACTATGAAGATAATCTTTAAGTCGACTGATTCCTCACACTTCAATTAGTCAAGCCATTTGCTTTTTATTTACGATACAAACAAATGTAAACGTACACAATCATCGATATTTTGCACTAGCAAATACCACCCGGATGGCAAGAATGTTTTGGACAGTATTTTTGAATAATTTACTTTCGGAGAGTTTTCGTTGTATTATTTTCAAATAATTGATAAAATATGTCACTTTCTCGAGTTGTGATGCAATCACATGTGTTATCTGTTTTGTCAACCTTCTCTTCGCCTCACTTCACTTTCCTTCGTTTTTCCTATTTTCCTACTATTCATTAGAATTTTTTATTGTTTTCCGTTCCCTTCTGTTTAGATCATTACAACAAGACGATTTGAATGCCTTGTATCAGCTGTTGTTGCCATCAACACCCTGTCTGGAAGTGTTTATTAATCGTTGCTCCGGTTCTGGGGGAATATCATTTGATCAGTGGCATAACTGTTTCGATATACCCGCAGGTAAGTTGACTTGTCTTATACATGTGTATACCCTGTACATCGTAAATGATAATCAGTTCAATACAACTGAGCGAAAGAATCCTGCTGGGTGACTGAGAGATATCACCGCTTACAGTTATCTACTCTACAATGATGTTTCCTATAGAGTCAGTTAATATATCAGGTCATAAAGTGTAGACAGAATGCTTTGTATTGTCGTTGAAGAGGGATAGAAAGTGTTTATCTCTAGTTGTACAAAAATTCCCATCATGTCACTTCCGAAAAACACAAGTACTTTAATGAAGAGGCTCTTGCCAGCGATCACATTCCCTTAAGTTGTAACGTCGAGCTTATACGCGATTTCTATGTTTTGTAAGTGTTCAATGTTTTAGACATTTACAATGACTTCTTATGTAAGGGATATGATAGTTGTCACCACTAAAAAATACTGAACACTTGCTAATAATATTGTTTAATGCAAACTGGATAAAGATGAAAACGTATTGACTTAAGGTTACATAGCTTATCAGAATATTCAGAGACGGAATTGTTGTGAAGAAGAGTACAGAAACAAGTAAGCGCTGATATTGTATGAGAAGTCAATAGAATACACGAAAGAGAATCGAAGATACTATGAAAGGTTATGGATTAAGACCGTGAGAGTAGACGACTTTGAATAAGTATATTTTGTTGACGAAATATTGAATTTTCTATGGGAATAGGTACAGCCTCACCGGTTCAAAGAAGGCGAACACGTATTACCTTCGGTAAATCACGTTTCGCCCATTATGTAACTTTGACAGCAGAGGCCTTGGTGTTACATGGTCAGTATCAATAAAATGTAAGATGATTGCACTTTTTACGGATACACTTCCACCCTTAGAACAGGACCCATGCTGGACGACTGATGTGCCCAGTTCTTCAAGAGCAGGTGAAATGGTAGAGATACATCCAGGTGGTCAGGTGCAGGGCCTTATTCTTCGTATTATTGAAAAATACCAGGTGACTGTTGAACGTAACTAAACATTAATGTAACGGATATCCTTTGTAGGGAGTTTCAGGTCCTTTTCTCTAACATGTGACAGTCGGATCAGCTTTAAATTCAATGTTCATATACAGAATCATTTTGTTCATTACCATGTCTTTTAAACAAAGTGTTCTTGAAAATTTCTCGTGCATATCAGATATTGGTAAGGTGTAATTTGTAAATAACAGCGACTGTCCTTCTACGCGAACTAATTTGCCGAAAACAGCCTTTCATTTAATCATTTGCTTTTTTGATCAATCCTCGATTGGTGTAATTTTTGTCAATTTGACATTTCGTAAGTCGTTTCCAAAATATAATTCACAAGAAGATTAAATTTTCCAGTGGATATTTCAATATCTGGAAAGCAGTCAATAACTAGGTATGATAATTTGAGATTCCAGTACGACGTTTCAATTTCGATTAAAATCTGTTGGTTTGACGCTTGTGATGAAGATTAACTTAAACCTCACTACTAATAGAGTGGTAGACTCAGCAAAAATTTTTAATTTGCCAACAGACAATTAGAAAGAAGGAGATCCAGAATACTATCACTTTGTGAAATACCGAAGGTGATGGACAAGAGCTCAGAGGAAACGAAACAATTTTCATGAAAAAACAGTCTGCCGAAGACGGCTGCACCAAATAATCTAATTAACGAACATCCAGTTGCTTCACCTATATAGTTCATTTTGACGTGAGTTAGGTGCGGAAAGACATGAAACAACAAACTTCTAAAGCACTTGACGGTTGAGCTGAAATTAATTAAGATCAGCTTATCCATGAAATCTTGTAGCTCATTTCATAGGTAGCCAACCTAGTGCTGAGGAGGTCATTAGTTCAGTTTGCTCTTTGACTGTGGTATTCGGTCAACTTTATTCACCAACCTTTTCTGTCTTGCACTCTTTCAGAGCTCCTTGTCACACAAAAGTTCTTAATTCATGGACAGCTAGCAGCACTACAGATTAACCCGTTTTTTTACCAGACTTATCGAAATAGCTTCGATTGACAGGCTAGTACTAATCTATTTGTATTAGTTGAAGTTTCATCACTCAAATCTCACCAAATCATAGTGTAAAACGAACGACAATTAACTGTCTACTTACCTTTATCCCATCAGCTGCCCAGCCAGGCCTTTTGTATTAATCCAGGCTAAACTGAATCACAAAAGGGGAGAAGTTATTTGGTTGAATATAATGCCTCAATCTGGCCAACTGGTGGTCTCAATGTAGTCGAGTCGATGTTTGAAGGTGAAGTGAAAACCTGAGTCATAGGAGGATTCAAGTCAGAAAGCTCCAGATTGCCAGTCTGGCACTAGTCTGAATCCTGTGGTGAAGAAGGGTTTGTTCCAACCCTCGCTTATCACCGTAATATTATTTTCATTACCTTAAAGACTAGTGCTTACTTCCCTATCTCTGGGAGCTAACATAAGGTGAATCTTGCTAATTAGCTTGGTGGCGGCGAGTAGTACCATCCAGAGGGTGCGCTTTGTCCTATTTGGGATCTGTCAGATGGATATACCTGCACCCCAGTGAGGGATATTGTTCCCTCTGAGACTTGGACCCAGCAACCACCACTTCAAACAACTAAGCGTTATGCACTAGGCCATAGGAACAAGAAGGCCACCCCTTATGCAACGGGTTCCCCATATTATTATTTATTGAAACTTGTGGCGCTTTGGCATTTGAAGTGGTGAGTGGTGACTTTGAGTCTCAGTGGGAACAACACCACTCACTGAGGTGCAGGTGCATCCAGGTGGCGACATCAAACAGGAAGGAACGCACATCCTAGTTTCCAGTGCTGGTCACCACCAAACAATTTACAACATACTGAATAATCAGACAATGTCAAGGAATTCATATATGAGACCATCTGTCAGCAGAGGTGATCAATAAATAATAATAGCAGGTGAATAACCCCATCAGAATACAACTGTCTGATGAAACAATCACTAGTTTCAATCTGGAGGTTTGTAGAAACCTGCTAGTTGATTTCTAGTTGAAATTCACAATTAACTGAAATCAGTTGCAGGAACATTGGAAACCTGGGGGCACTGAGCAGCTGTTTCGTCTAGTGTGGGACTCCTCAGCAGTGCGCACCCACGAGCCTTCCAGGGATCGAACCCAAGACTTTCACGTTCCACGGCCGGGAAATCAGTGGTAACGTGCTGGCCACGGAACATGAAGGTCTTGGGTTCGATCCCTGGAAGGCTCGTGGGTGCGCACTGCTGAGGAGTCCTACACTAGGACGAAACGGTTGTCCAGTGCCCCCAGGTTTCCGATGTTCCTCCAACCGATGTCAGTCCATGATGGACTACAACCTGAAACCAATCACTTAATTTGATTTTTATCGTCAAAATTTTATGTATTAGTAAATATTTATTAAACATCCTTTCATTTCCATATTATTTTAATTGTCATTGAGTCAAATCACAAATCGGTCGAGCAAAACTACCTGAAGGCTGGTCATAAATCTATCAGATAAGGCAGAATGAGATGACATGTTGATGTATGAACCGGAAATTGTCTTCGTGTGTGTTTTTCTAATGAATACTGCAGCTAACCACATGGATACACGTATATACAGAAATGCACCTGCTCATCGTAGTCTATCCATGTATGCTAAAGTTATCCTGGTTATCATACGAAAACATTTGTTGGAAAGAAATAACACTAGAAAACATTTCGATGTAGGTAGATGGTTTTATTGCACTGGCTAATCATACGACTAACATTATTCTATTGATTAGATAGTCTACGGTGACTTTGGTTAGGGGACTGAGATAGCTAACTGCTGGTGGTAATGATTGATAAGTTGATAAGGAGAATCTGGTTGTTGGACACTTTTTCAACCAGTGGCCTAAGGGCCACCAGCCATAGGGGATTTTAAAATTGGCTGTCAACTAACTTCATGGGTTCTTGCAATGATGTAGTATTTTTCCCAGCTTACTGCGTGAATCAGAGACACTTATCAGTTTGCAGTCCATCTGAAAAACGGCTCAACAACGCTGTTTCATTCTGATGAATTTTAAAATTAAAAACCATTGAAATTAGCCAGTTACAGGGTGGTCAGTCTTCAAATGATTTACAAACTGCACGATCTGCTTTGGTATCTCTCACAGCTGAATAGATTTCCAGCTTCCCCCCAACTTCAGTGTCAATAGAGTTTCCATTGGAAATCCAGCCAAAATCACAAGGTGTGATCTCTGACACGAAATAGTCATAAATCATCATCATCAATATCAACATAGAACCAGGCATTACTGCATAACGTTACGCGTTCTCACACCTCAGATCAGTACGTCAAGTAAAAAGGCAGTTAGGTGGGAGATGAAGATAAGAAAATTCAGTCAGAAGAAATATAAAGTACGAAGAGAGAGAAACGAAGAATCAGAAAATGGTGAGATTCGGCATAATGTTAAGATGAGGATAGTGTGTGTATGCATCTGCACCACTGACATCGGTTCTCAGCCATATCACCTACAATCTCAAACCACTGGTTTCTCTTGTCCTGTGGACCCCAACAACCTAGTCTCCATCGCCCCACATGGCTCAAATCAACAGCCAAACACTTCATACACTGGTGCCATGCTTTAGTCTGGCCACCTCGAGCCTTTTTCCAGCCTGGACCCACCTCAGCCAACATCGTCTGACAAGGCAATCGGTGGCTAGGCATACGTAGTACGTTTCCCAACCATCTCAGTCAATGAAGATTCATAACCTTGTCAACTGATTTACCTCTTCTCCCCAAAACTCTACACCTGACTTCCGCATTACTCATGTGGTGACACCACGGAATACGTCCTATACTACGAAGTCAATGGTGGTATAACACATGAAGCCTTCTCATGTCTTCAACCTTCAATGGCCATGTTTCACAGCCATAGAGTAGAGCTGACTAGACTGCCGTTCGAGAGCAGTACACGCGACCATTAGCAGACAACCGGATATAACGGCGGCGCCACAGGTGGCGTAAGTTGCCGAAAGCCAGCCAGCTGAGCTTTTTGTATCCGTGCAGAGATCTCATCGGCCACTGAGGCAGTCACCAGGTATGATCCTACTTCCCAGGTAGGTGAAGTGGTCGACACACTCAACCACCACACCCTATTGTTAGCTGTAACACCGCTCAAGACCAATCCTGGAGCAACAATCTGCATTTGGATGGTGAGAAACGCATCCCAAATATTCTCAAATTGACACTCAAAGTGTTCAGAAGACTCTGCATCTTGTCAGCGTATTCACCTAACAGAACCATGTCATCTGCATATTCTCGGTCTAAAGAAAATTCTCCTGCGATTAGGTCAACCTCTGTGTAATCAGGTAATGAGAGGGAGACCTCCATAAGAATGTCTATGATAAAATTGAATAAGAATGGGGAGAGTGGGCACCCTTGACGGACACCACTTGATGAGCATAGCTCCCTGGACATCTCACCATAGGCTCTAACATGCCCACAAGTGTTCGAGTAGAGAGCCTTCCATAAGGTGATGAACTTACTCGACACGCCTTTCAATGACAGACACTGCCATAAGACTCCTCGATCAACGGAGTCGAGTGCCGCCTTCAGACCGAGAAATACAACTATTGTCGGGCGTCCGTAAGTGTGTCTGTGTTCCAGAACCTGGCACAGTGTGATAATTTGGTCGATACACCCACGGCCAGGTCTAAAGCCTGTCTGGCTTTCTCTGGCTTGATGTTCCCGAGTTCCACTCAGGCGTCGAAGAATTATAGAACCTAGAATCTTGGACACTATGTTCGTCAGGCTGACTCCCCAGTGGTTATCACAAGAGGACTTCTCGCCTTTCTCAAAGACTGGGATAATCAGTGATTTAGACCAGTCACAGGGGATCGTATTTGATTCCCATATACTGGTTAACACTTCCATCAACCTGACTAAGAGCACCTTACCACCACCCTTGCATACCTCAGGAGTTAGTCCATCTGGTCCTGCCGCCCTTCCTCCTTTCAGGTTACCTGCCGCTTTCTTAACTTCTTCTAGTGTTGGGGGCCTATCTCTATGTCCCATTCAGGATCCGACTGGATAGCAGGCAACGCAATAATGGCTGGAGGCCAGTTAAACTGTTCCTCGAAGTGTTCTGCCCATCGTTTCAGTCGTCTCCCCTGCGAGTGAATCGCCGATCCGTCTTTCTCCGCTATAGCCTCACTAACTGTTGTTGAACTTTCCCCCCCACTCTCCTTAATAAGTCTAAATAACTGTCTACTGTTACCGATCGCCGCTGCCTTTTCCATCTCTTTAGCCTTCGCTGCCCACCACTGTTCACGATCGTTGCGCAGACTTTTTCTCAATCCATTTTTAAGTTGCGCTCGCTCTTCATTGTACTCAGAGCCTGCAGGGATGCATTCACGTGCATCCATTAGTTCGGAAGAAGCTGCTGATATCCACTGGCTCTTTTTAGCCATTATTTCGGAGTCGGCTACAGTCTTCAGTGCTGCTTTTACAGCAGACTGAAGATGGCACCAAGCTTCTTCTGGATGAGTGATAGTCTTTGTTCCGATAACTGCCTAGCCAACTTCTCACTGAACACGGCTTTGGTGTTTTCGTTGTCCAGCAGCACTCGTAGTGGTTTTGTTGCCAAATTTTTTCTACGTCCATTGAGACGCAGGCATATACGTGCTCGGACCAACGCATGATCGCTATCCAAACACGTACTCCAGAAGGAGCGGCAGTCTTCCACCGATCCTCTCCAGCGATGACTGATAGCAATGTGGTCTATCTGTGTCCATCGCTGAGTTGAGCTCGGTGGACGCCAGGTCAGACAGTGTCTTTCTTTATGTCTGAAATTGGTGCTGGCTAAAAATAGGCGGTTATCTGAGCATAGTTGTAATAGGCGATCACCGTTATCTGTACGTTCAGCTGGGATTCCGAAAGTGCCACCTAAGTGCCTTTCTGCCTCACTCAGTCTACCCACCTGTGCGTTGAGGTCACCTGCAACAACCACCACGTCCGAACGTTTGGCTTTCGAGAGGAGGTTAGACAGTTTATGGTAGAACTCGTCCTTCACTTCATCCGAACTGCAGTCAGTGGGTGCGTAAGCAGAGATTACAAAGAGACAACGGCGAGTCTCACTATTCCTTTTAGTTCTCACTGTGCCGTTCAGCCTCATAGCGCAGAGGCGACTATCAACTGGGATCCAGTCTAGTAGTGAGTTTTCTGCCCTGGTGCTTAATGCTATACCTACACCTGCAAGACCACGAGAGCTAGCTATCGAATCTCCAGAAACTCGAAGGGTGAATTTTGCGAATTCACCAGATTGGTCAGGAGAGGTCAGGTGAATAACCACACTTGGGTCCTGTATGCGTGTCTCACAAACACAGCACACATCCATGGCTCGAGTTGCTAGAGTCTTTGCTAACGAAGCCTGTTGGCCAATTTGACGGAGGGTGCGGACATTGAAGGCTCCAATATGTAATTTGGAGCGTGGTTTAAGGAGACCAGTGATGCTGTTCTGTGGACTCAGATCGTTGTCGAAGGCTGCAGAGGTAGGAGAAATTGAAGATGATGCAGCATCATTAATTAAGAGACGTGAAGGAAGATTAGAAGGTAATGATGGAGGAGGTGGATAGCAGTCAGAAGAAACTTGGGTGCTGACAGAGTTGTGAGGGCGGTTGACACTTCCCGGCTGCCCACACCGTGGAAGGCTATTTCTTCTTAAGGTACCTGAAAGAGGTTTGTGTGACCGCAGAGCCCATCGGACATCTGCTTGAGGCCTGTCACAACCAGCCTTTTGTGTGTGATTATTTTGAACTTTTGTTGTTTTGGGGCCGGATAGTCGAAAGGAAACGACAAGTGAACCAACACCGCCGGCCGGCAGACCATGGGGCGTGGTGGAGTGTGTTATTTTTGGGGCCGACCTTTTCTAGCCCCCCTTCCACTGAGAAGGCAGCATCAGCATGGCACTGCTGGTCATCCAAGGGAAACACCTTACTGCTGTCACACCCCATCCAGCTAGCAGCAGTACGACTTCTCCCTCAGACCCCCATCATAGTGTAGCAATTTACACCATAACGGTAACTGCTTTTCGTCTAACCACTATCCAACAGACCTTTCTGGTACGGTAGGACCTCGAGGGAACAAGCGTTCCACCAGCATAGCTTTTTGGGTCATTGTGATATGCAAACCCGACCACCACGTCAAGGTAGCAGCTATCGGTCGGGAAAACAGTCATAAGCTAGCCTAATATACTGTTCCTGAACAATTTGAGTAGTTAGTAACCACTCGGACTAATCTGTAAATTTCAAAACAGCCATCTGGTGTGTAGATTACTCTGAGCTGGCTGGCGAAATCTACAGATTAGTCTGAGTTGTTTCTAACTAATCAGCTCATATAGTTAAGAATTTTGACTGAAATACACAAAAGATTCCTAATCTATGACGAAATAGCGTCTTCTATGTCCCCTGATTTTTAAGAATTCCTTTCAGTAATGTCGATCTAAGACGAAAAGTGTAGGATAACAAGTCATCACACGTGAACTTAGAACATGGAATCCATTATTCTCCAGTCAGTAACCAATAAATCCAATACTATCCTGCAGAAGACCATTCGTGGCCCTAATACCTTGGTGGTAACTTCTATCACTGCAGCACATAGAATACAGGTTTAAGCCTTGGAGGGGACATTAGTTTTCTCATGGCTGTAGATTAGCCTTTCTGAAGAGTGGCAAAACAGCACAAAACTCCGGTCAAGCAGGACCTCCTGCTGATTACCTCTAATCCACTAATATCTAAGACACCAAGTACCTCCAAACTGCTGGTAACAATTCATTGAGACTTTCTGAGTAGCTTCGAGATAGATTTCTGGAAATGCAGTCGGATGCCACAGCTTAAGAGATCACCTGCTTTGGAAGTGAAGACAGTTGCCTACGAATAATGTGCGTCATTGGGGACGCTGTTTTAAATCAGTAACTGAATTTGGAATTCTTATCACTGGACATCAAAATATTGTCTAAATGGCGATGGCTTTACCAAGAGAACTCAAGACTATGAGTTTGATCTTATATGGGATTCAAAGCTGTATCAGCTGACGAAGAGCCACCAACTAAGACGAAATGGTCTTCAACTGCACCTTAGTTGATCTCTTCACAGAGTTGGTCAGTCCATGATGAAACATATTTTAATGTTAGCCAGCTTAAAGCTAACCAAGGGTTATTTCGCATAATCTGAACAATTGAACGCGTAGTTGCAGAAATGGTTACACGCCATATATATATATATATATATATATATATATATATATATATATATATATATATATATATAATTCAGTTGCCTGGGGGGGGGGAAGGCTGTGACATTCAAAATGCTTGGAGCTAAGTTCGAGTCCCATCACAAAATGAATACAGACAGCGTTTCATCCACCCCGTAAATCCCAAGTGGAAAAATGTGTATTCTGGATTCCACTACTAGCCACATTCAATGAAATAACATTGAATAATAAGTAAGTTACCACCATAAGTTTGCAATGTTAGATGAATCACGTTATTTTGTTACTTTTAAAATTTTATTTATTCTCTGCCTGAAAGAATCCTAGCTAATTCACAAACCAAACCCCTACATTGGTTATGTTTTTTCTCTTCTATCCATGTCAATTTCTAGAGGAACGAATTCAGTGTAGCGAATTCAAATAAACAATAACGCTATTGATCATTGAATGGATGTGAAACTTTTTAAACTATACGAAACTGTTATTCTCAGTTAGTGAAAACAATAAATATACTAATGATTATTTCTCTAAAAATATTACTCATCACATAAAATGCTTTTCAAAATAATAATAATAATAATAATAATAATAATAATAATAATAATAATTTTTGTTGCTTACGCAGAGGGAATGAAAAAGATTCGTGCTTTCGTAAAATACAGTCTCCGTGATGTAATTATAGTGTTCTTGTCGGCTAGAATTGAGTTGAATGAAAGTCTGAGTGAATGACCCACATTCATCCAACTGTTCTTACCTCATATTTACGAGTTCTTTCATTTCACTCTAAATCCAGTCAGCAATAAGTAATGATACTGAGTGGTGACTAAAGGTGGAATAAAGATATGGACTAGAGTAGGTAGGATTCGAACCAGTGACCGAGTGAGGAGGTAGTCAGGGATAAATGAAGTGTCTTTAGATAACTAACAATAACTGAGTCATTTATTATCATCTGACCAGTTGTGCTGTCTGTGTTCCCAGACCAAAGTAAGTGAGGCACTTTTCGAAGCAGTGACTCAGGGATCCGTAGTCAGGATTGCATATATTGACATCATGTGACATCGGTAAACATAGTGAGTTGAACACGGAAAACCAATCTGAATCCCAGTATCGTTGTTGGTCAGAATCACAATAAGGGAAAAAGTGGACAAATGATGAGTCTCTTGTAAGGCTGGTGTATTTGAAAAACACTGTAACACTTATGTAATTACCAGTGACCTTGTGAAGTTCCACATTATTCTTGAAGGTCTGTAGTCAGGCATTTGCAAATGTGATGATATGATTTCCGGAAAAATTCCCACCTGATTTGACTGGTTTTGAGTTGTCAGGACTTTTCATCTTCTTTCAGGCTCAGATTCTCCTACATTATTTAAGTTTACACATATCGGTTATTCTTCTATTAACAACATTTAAAATTCTAAAAGGATTTTTAGCATGAATCCATATCAGTTAAAGAGAGAAGCTCATGGGCACTGGACTGTTCTTTATTTTCTAATTTCAGATAACTAACCACTGACTACGAAGGGGTTGATGCATGATCTCGTGATAAGCTCGTTACCCCTAATCGACTTGGCTGAATAGATCTCAGTAGCTTAAGTTTTCATGTTGCTATCACTCTGCAACCTCAAACCAACCCATTCCCTACAAACCCTCCAACTAATTGATATCTTATTTAAACATATAAGAATATAACTAGGTTATTTGGTAGTGTACCTTAAAGATTGACATGTTTCGTTTCTAAAAAATTTTTTCTGCTCTCTAGCAGGTCTTTTAAGTGTTAGTTACAAGAGGGTAGTCGAGATCGCAACCTCATCCTTCATGACTGAAAAATATCTGTGTGAGGAAACTGTCGATATGTTCTGACTCCAACCCAGTAAATGTGTCATCCACATATCGCCACCATATTTTAGGTTCAGGACTTAACGTTTGCAAAGCCGTATTTTCCCAAGTATGCATAAATATATCTGTTACGATTGGGGAAATTGGCGATCCCATTGCTATTCCTTTTGTTTGTCTATATATTTTGTCATGAAACTTGAAGACCGTGGAGGTCAGGCACAACTTTACGCCTAATATGACCTCATTAACCAATATCTTAGTTCTGTCAGTAAGTTCTGAGTCAACATTTAGTTGATTTCTGACTGCCTCCAGCGCCATATTGATTTTTGTTTTAGTATAAAGACTTGTAACATCCCAATTAGCCATTTTTTCATCCTTTTCCATACGAAAGTTATTAAGCCTTAGTTTTGAACTTGTGAGACTTTACTAGTCTGGAATTTGAACGGTTCCCAATTGGTCACAATATCAATGCTAAGTGTTTTGTTAGTTCATATATTCGGCTTTTCTGAAGTCAACTGTGGATTTAGTGGGATAACCTGCTTTATGAACATTAATAGCTCTATAAATTCTACTAGGATTATTAGTTTTAGGCATTAAATTAAACCATTTAGACTCACCTAGAGATGGCTCTAGTTGACGTATCAGATCGGCTGTAAATTTCTTAATTTTATTCATGACAGTGTCTAAGGGTTTCTTGATTCTTCATATGGTCATGTTTAGACATGTACGCCAATTTTGCTGAAGTCATCCAATTTGTCTGTAACTAATGTTGAATTGTCTTTATCAGTCTTAACAATTACTACGTTATTTTCATTTCGTAGATTATTCAGAGCAGAATTTTCAAGTTTTGTTAAGTTTCTTTGTCTTTTCATTGTTAACGTACACTGAGCTCTAATCTGTTCAGCAGTTGCTGCATCCACCAAGCTTAATGCTACTTCTCTGCTAGGTATGAGATCTTCGGGTTTTAGATGACTTATTATCACGTTGAAGTTTAGTCCTTTTTCGAGTACTTTCGTCTCAGTTCAGCTTCACGTTCTTGAGGAGAGATTGACTACCCGCTTTGTTCACAGGATTATCATGAAAAATATCCATCAGTCAGCAGTCCCATTAAGATCACCAAAGTCAGTGCCACAATGTTAGGGTCCCGATGTATTCAAAGTTGTTTACAGAATGAAGACAGGCAATACACCTTCGTGATCCAAAAACGTTCAGAACTTTACATTGAAACTAATCACCTTTAATACTAATTGATGTCAGGTGACTGAAGGTAATCCACAGGAAACTGCACCTGTTGCTATTCATCTGTAGGGCATGTCCACAACCTTGATGAAACTTCATTTTCTCCCCAGAGGTTCGAATCCACGTCACTGAGTAGGGAACCCGGATACCTTCCCACCAAAAAAAGTCTTACATTGTATGAACAGTTAAGTGATAAAATCTCTAGTCACTAGACCGTAACACACATTCAAATTCCCACTTTACAGTGATATATGCATGTCACCGGTTTACAAATTAAAGACATTCGTTATTATAAACAGATGTTATGTGATACGAAAGCCATTGCCGTCCTACCAAATTTGCTCAAACCAGGTGTAAAATGTTTCGTAGCTATGTCTAGTCCTTATTGTACATGATCCAACCCTACAGGGGGTCAATAATGAGACTTTATCACTGAGCTGTTCATTTCGCGATGGACCACCTGTAGGACTGGTTAACTATATAATATATCAACGAATGATTCCAGGATATTCTACTCTAAATAAGCCATGAAACAGCTAGGCAGTAGGCAACCAATTACAGGCGCCATTGGTATTCCGTCTTTATGTCGATATATTTCTACACTAAATAAATAATGGACACGGTGTACATCTTAGGATTAGCTCTTTAATATGGCTACTAGATATACCAACATTCAAGTGTTTAAAATCGATAAACTTACACAAACAACATAAGATTTCCGTCAGTGGAACATTGCTGACTAAAGAGGAAATATGTAGTGAGGCTTATGGTGAGAAGTCACGAAAGAATCCTCTTTGTTAATCAATGTCTTTTTAATTATCATCGTATAGGCGTCTTTCACATGATTTAGAAATGTAAGTGCCAAACAGTAGTAAAAGAGACTAGTATTTTTCTCCACTATTCGGTCAAGCTTGCTGAAGCAAAGACCAAGACTTCGTTTCTGAAACCTTGTGTTATAAATCGTGAATATCCAACGTATTTTTGGAAAGTCATTCCGAGGAACCATATCTATTCAAGCTACAGAATCTTAAGGTGTCATGTTCTCAATCTAATTGACGACCTACACTGGTATCTCTGCTCGTTAGAGCGGAATGTTTATCCGAAGATTTTACGCACTTGATGAATTCCCATTGAGACATTAAAAAGCGCAAATTAATTCAGAGAAGAAAATTTTCTTTTCGACGGATTATTTTTACCAGCTATAAAATCATATTTATAGTAATAACTAACAAACAGATTATTCTATTATTGGCTAGCAGGTCAAAATTAGGTCATCAAAACGGAATGCTCTAGGGTGAAATGCTGGGAAGATTATAGAGTTAAGAAGGGATTGCGCAATCAAGTGTGTATAAGGAAAACATGCAGTATGTCAGCATGATGACTAATAGATTCAGAAATAAACAGGTAGAAAGTAATAACACTAGTTATAATCAATAATTAGAGTAAAGTATTACGGGAAATTTAATGGGATATTGGAGCTAACTTGTTACCATGTGAGACAGTAAGGCGAAAGTAAAAATAAAAAACAAAGAATAATGGTAATTAGTTAGTAAGAGTAAGAGGTATATTAAAGCAATAAAGAAACTCAAGTAAGAAAGGTGATAAACACAAAATAAGAGAATAGATGTACCTCTTCTGTACTCAGAGCTCAGGCTTTCATTGTTGGATTGCCAACGCTTCTGTTATACATAAGTAACGAATCCGTGCTCCTTTCGAGCTGTTTGGCTTGACTATGTTTAGGATTTTGAAAGAAGACTGTAGGTAAGTGACATGGTCGTAGTCGGCCAGATGACCCAAGATGGAACTGTTGCTTGACTTACGTTCTCCTCTGGGCAGCCACATAGGATGAACCTCGGTGACGTGTACGGAAAGACTGGACTTTGTGCGGCCCATATAACCAGACCCACAACAGCAGGTAAACGGGTTATTATTTTTTCTCCTTGGGTTCCTAGTGGAACATAGGGCTTCAGTAGCACGCCTCAATTTCTCTCTGTTCTCTGTAGGCTTTTGAACCTGGAGCCACGACTGCCCACAAGCTTTCATTTCTTCCTCACATGATCTCCACGTCATTCTCGCCTTGAATGCCCAGCTCGTCGCTTCCCCTTTGGATTCCGCTTGAGGGCCTGGCCTGGAGAGTGATGTCCCCAGTCGACCTTCTCAGTGTATGCCCAATCCATCTCCACTTCCTTCTGCATATTTGTTGGACGATAGGTTCTTGGTTGGTTCGTTCCCACAGTTCCTTGTTGCTTATTCTTTCTGGCCATCTGATCTTCGGTGTCGAGTGGGTGTGGGCGGCAGTTGTTGATGAATGTCCGTAGTTTGTTGGAAATTCTTTTCGTGATGCGCCAAGTTTCTGAACCATATAGCACGGCCGACTTGACATTGGTGTTAAAAATCCGGATTTTGTTCCTTGTGTTGAGTGCAGCAGATCTCCACACTGATTTCAGGTTAATGAAGGCCTGTCTTGCTTTTCCGATCCTAGCTTTGACGTCCTCATCTGTGCCTGTGCCACCTGTAATTGAAACGATGCTGCCTAGGTAGGTGGGTAGGTGAAAGAGACTACTTCCTTTAGGTTTCTCCCGTTGATAATGATAGATGCCTCTTGTAGTTGATGCTGTTGTTGGCTGGGTATCTTCATCACCTCTGTCTTCTCTATATTTACTTGAAGTCCCGTTTTCGCTGCCTCTTCTGCCAACTTATTAGTTTTCGCCTACAGATCTTCAAGTTTGTGTGACATTAGATATAAGTCATCGGCGAAATCTATATCTTCTTCTGAGCTATTTTCATCGGTCCAGCGTATGCCCCCCTTCCCACTCCTCACAGTTTGCTGCATGATCCAGTCCACCACAATCAGGAATATCATGGGTGATAGTAGACAGCCTTGCCTTACTCCTATCTTCAATTCAAAGGCGTCACTGAGCTTTCTATTGTGGATCACTTGGCATGTGGCGTCGTCGTATAGCTGTAGAATGGGGTTGATAAAGACTAGTGGCACTCTGTAGTGTTAAAGCAACTGCCAAATTACTTCTTGGTCGACGCTGTCAAAGGCCTTTTCAAAGTCGATGAAGTTGAGGTAGGGGGTTGACTGCCATTCTATACTCTGTTCTATGATGATGTGAACAGTTGCAATTTGATCAGCACATGATTTGTACTTCCTGAATCCAGCTAGTCAGCCTGTTCCGGTCGTAGTTTTGAATCCAATGCATCCTTTAGTCTCTCCAGGATGATGCGGCTTAATATTTTGCTTGCTCTGGGTGGACAGGAGACTGATTCCGCACCAGTTCTTGCAAACACTGAGGTCGCCCTTCTTCGGGAGTTTGGCAAGGCAGTCCTTCTCCCAATCACTAGCCAGGTACCTTCCCTTCCTTCCACACCTTCTGCAGTAGTGGTGTGAGCATGTCCACTGATGCCTCTGCATCTGTTCTCAGTGCTTCTGACAGGATTCCATCTGGTCCTGCTGCTTTCTCACATTTCAGTAGCTTTATGGAGTTCAGGACTTCGACTTTTGTTGGAGGATTTGTGTTCACTTGTGGTTCTGTGACTGGGCTGTAGGTGGTATTTGTGGACGGAGTGCAGGTGGTGGTGGTGGTGGTCGATTCAAGAGCTTTTTGAAGTGGTCAGCCCATTGTTTCCTTTATTTCCCTTCTTCGGTGATTAGATTTCCTTCATTATCTTCTATTGGTTCCATCTGTGTTGATCACTTATCTGACAGATAGCAACCTGGTTATCTGATACAATGTTGTCAGGTCTCTGTCTCTCCTACCTCCAGCCTGTTCTGCTTCACTTGCAATTGTGTTGTGGCAGTGTCTTTTGTCTTTCCACGCACTCTTCTTCACTTATTTGTCAAGTGTTTTATAGATTGTGTTCAGTTCCTCTTTCTGTTGTGCAACTTACACTGCACTGGTTTATCTTCTGCTTCACCATCACCATCCTCCTCTCCTCTATCAGCCTCCCTGTGTCCATCCAGATCCATTCCTTATCTTCTTTCCTCTTCCCTACTAATACGGTTATGCAGGTTTCTTTCCACATAGCTTTCAAAGAGTTCCAGTGCTCATCCATACAGGTTTCTTCAGGGATGTCCCTCAATATCTCCCATTTTGTCTTGATGGCTAACTGACGTGAAGATTTCCTTTGTAGTTTCATCCTTCAGTTCAGTTTCTGTTCTGGTTGTTGTACTTGAACTGTGGTCCATCACCAACTTCTGCGAAGACTTTCAACTTGATTTGGAAGGTGGGTTCCTAGAACTAGACAGTGAGTGGTCTGAGCCTACATCTGCTCCTCTTCTTGACCTCGTGTCAAGTAGGCTGACTGCGTCTCCACTTTCTTGAGATTGAGGTGAAGTCAGTCTGATTTTCGGTGTAGTATGTCCATCTGGTGAAATCCACGTCGCTTTGTCAACATCCTTATGCTTGAACACAGTGCCTCCAACCACCAAATCGTTGAATGTACAGAATTCTGCAGACAATTCTCCATTCTCGTTTATCACCTCACCTAGCGCTTCTCAACTCATGGTTAGTTCTCTTCCTGTGTTGTCCACTCCCAGTTTCGCATTCATGTCGCCCATTAGAATTTCGATGTCGTCAACTGAGGTGGGGGTCTTGTCCAGTGTTGATTGCAGTTGTCTGTAAAATTCCTCCTTCTTCTCTTGCTCTGCATTATTTGTAGGTGCGTAGCGTAGCGTAGCATTGTACGATTGTGACTTTCCTTCCTTCTGAGTTAAACCTTACTGTTATGATCCTGGAGGAGACTGGTTCCCACTGCATGAGAGCCTTCAATGCTCTTCAAGGGGACATCATGATAGCCACTCGAAAACTCAGTGTGCTCGTGGTTGTTGTCTGGGTGACAATATCGGAGTAGATTACTGACTCTCGAGTTGACAGTTTGGAGAGTCCACTTCCATTCCACCTGCTTTCACAAATTCCTAGCACTTCAATGTGATACCTTCTCATCTCATTTGCAATCTGGACAGCCTTGGTAGGTTCAAACACAGTGCGGACATTCCATGTCCCCATCCATACTTTCGCTTTCATCGAGAGGAGAGAAGACACATCGGCCAATTGGCTTCTCGAAAGCACTCACCAACTGGCGTCATTTCGCCTCTCCGATTCCAGCGAGGAATAATTTTGTTTTTATTTTTTATATTTTGTTTGTGCTTTGAAGTTTCTTTAGCGGTTTGATTGGTTTTCCGGGGTAGTGTTGCTAGCCGTGTGCCCACCCTTCCCTCTTTATCTGAGCTTAGGACCGGCTAGTAACTAGTGAACTAGTTAACCAGACGAGGTTGGATACCTCAATACTACTTGAATATTCGGTACGTTTCAGTTTTACTTGATGCCCAGTACAATGCATATTTAGACAGTATCGTGGTATCCGCATAAAGCCCATCTGCTAACAGAGATCGAGCTATTCGATCCAGTATAACGATGACAAGTTACAAGTATCAATGAATAACAGCTGGTACTCAATACTTTTACAAGAAATGGCTATGTTGTATCAGTGGATAAAAGTTTGGCATTTGAAACGATGAGCGTTGATTTCAAGTCTTACTGAGGATTCTATCACTCTGAGAGGTGCAGG
Source organism: Heterobilharzia americana (assembly GCA_944470555.2). NCBI lineage: Eukaryota > Metazoa > Platyhelminthes > Trematoda > Strigeidida > Schistosomatidae > Heterobilharzia > Heterobilharzia americana. Next base: position 5,639,542 of record OX104134.1, read on the forward strand.
CACGTCCAGCTGATGAGTTCTAGACAGGGCGAAATGCAGATCCTGGGTTCCACTGCTGGTAACTGAGTAAAACAGCAGTTTCTACTGTCTATCAAACTATTTCTTAAAATAACTGAACATGGTACTGTTCAGCATGATCAGTAGATTCTTCGAAGTCCAAATAATAATTACCATACCATATAGATGAAAACAGAAATCTTATTGAACTGCAAGCAAAGAAAGGCATAAACTGAACAGAGAAATCACTTCGTAATTAGTATAAGCGCGTGAATCTTTAATAACATCAGGTAAGATTTACAATTCCCGTTAGTTCGGTAGATGTTGGTATCTTAATTACCAGTGATTATACTGTTTAGGAATGTATTAACTGAAACCACTGAATTATCGAACTGTACAGATTTGGATAAATGACGAAGCAGAAATTTTTCTTGGTGCAATTGTCTGCTTTGTTCTACACTACTTATTCTAGACATGGTCGGTGAAGGTACAACATACGAGGAAGCTGTAGGAATTTGAACAGAATTGTATGAGTGTCATGGGGCCAGTAATCAAGCAGTCTCTAGGTCAATCATCCAGTATTACATAAATAATGGAGGTCAGCTGATGAGACTGTGACCCTCCATCGACTTAGTTAACTATATTTTAGGGAAATTGAGTTACCACTTTACTAGGTGGGAAAGTTTAGCCCAAGTACGATTAGAAAGCAGGGGAGTTTGGGTTGAGCAGACTAATAGATGGTACCAATGATTACTGATCATCATCATATTAAGGTAATCACACTACTTTCTGGTTTAGCTTTTATGGTGCTTCTGATTCTAATTCTTTGATTTAATTGACAGTAAAATTTTCTACATACCCGGAATTGGTGTTGCGGATGCACAGATTAATTGGCAGACAGCCCCTTTCCTTTCTCTCTTAATTTGTACTGCACCCGTGGAAATGTTTTAACTTATTTGTTTCTGTATTCATGGATTTACTGTAGAACTTCTATGTGTGGAAAGTAATCGCGCTATATAGTTAATTGACAGCAATAGGAAAATGTGAACCGGTGGATTCCAACTCAGAGGCAGTATATTAACGCACTCATCGTGAGACCTGACGATCCCGGGTTCGTTCCCAGATGGGGTTATGGGTGAGCACTTATGAGGAGCCTAATACTGTGACAAGACGACTGAACAGTCATCTAGGGTTTTCAATGATTTTTCAACTGATGTCAACTACTTTGAAGTCAGTAAATTTCTACAAACCATCAACTGAACAAACATATCTGTTAACAGTGCACCTATTTAATAGGCACTCACGTCGAATATTTTCATATTTCTTCCGTAATTTCCATTGCTGTATAATTGTTCTCGTGACCAGAAATTAAGAATTACTGACTGACATATGTCATTTCCATCAGGAAATGTGGTTGTACAGATCCGGTAAATGATATCACCGGAAATAAATTTGCTCGCTGATATCTTTCTACTTTTATAATCAGATTTCTGGCCAAGAAATCCCGAAGACTTAGTACTTTACCAACACACCTTAGCCTAACAAAAGTGTCATCTCCATACTCAAGGTCAACCATATGGCCCTGAACTAGCAAATCAGTCCGTAAGGAACTGGATGTAACAAGGGCCATCCCCATCAGCATATATCGTATCTTCAATTAATTCAAAATTTATTGTTTCTGTAGTGGTCTTAATATCCGTACAGAACGGTACGGAAAGATTTTTTGTACGGGAAAATTTTCAGCGTGTATCATCCTCGTTTCAATCGTTTAACATTCAGCATTTTCTGACTTCTTGAAACCGTATCTTTGTGATGCAGCGGACTGTAATATCTCAAATAACGCCATTTCAAGTATAACTCATGTTGCATTAGTTCACAGAAACATTTCTCAGTTCATTTCGTTAGATTTCCCAACAGTGTATATGTACAGTAAAACAAAATCAACTATTTCGATTATAATTGGTATGTGTGACACGACTAGAGAGTAATAAATATCAAAGACACGTCTTTAGACTGAGTTATTTCACTCTGACATATAGATAAACAAAATCAACGTAGAACCTCGCACACAGGTGCAACCGCTGATTCCAGTCGTCTCAGGGACCCCAACCAGGCAGTCTATACCTCCCTACACGACTCAGACCAACAGTCAGGGATTTCATGAACTGGTGCCACGTCTTCGCTTGGCCACCCTCGGCCTACTTCCAACCTAATGTAACTTCCTCTAACACTGGATCTCGAGGTAGGTGGTGGCTCGGTTATTTCACGCCAATTGTATTTAGAAGAATATCATGACACCATATGTCATTCGGTTAATTGATTGAGATCGAATTTAGAAAAAAAGTGAAACACTTCATTACTTCCACTTTAAATACTTAAAAAAATGTACATCGGGAGAATTCCAAATATAATTTCGCTTTACCAGTACACTTGACCGAAAAACGCTCTCATAATTTCTAAAGTAAACACCTGAATGCTAACATCACCATCTTCAAAATTCATGCAACTAAGCGTGCAGGTGGCGGTTTTTAGGAAATGCATCAACCTCCACCACATTCTGTGGATTTCTTAGTCATAAAAATGACAGTTTTAGTTCGAAGACAAGAAGCAGTTATTAAGACTCAGTTGATCACAACGTTTTGGCTTGTCTGATGATATGAGCACATCCGAATACATACAACTGTTTGATGACAGAATTGGTCGTCCAAGTTCCATATTCTTCTTATACAATCACTGAAGTTCTCTAACCAGAGTAGGTTCTTTTTAACTGGTCATGTTGCATATCGATGGCATATTTCTTTGGTGAGGGAGATAATGTGTTTGTCTTCCAACAGACACTGCATTGACACCAAGGTTGGGCAATTGGGAAACTCCTCAGATAATGGAAAATCCAACGAGGACTGAAAAATCCGCAAACCAACCATCGACTCAGATATATGAACGCTTCTAAACACTCAGAAGTATTTAAAAGTCTGGTAGACTTACTACAAGATTCGCTTGTTATTGAAGACCAGTACATAAATATTAGTCACCGCCTAGAGATCAAATCATCGCACTCTTCCATCTTTACATACGACTCACTAATGCTTTATGATGTGAAGAGTGACGAATCGAATTTCTCAACTTCTCCATGCTTGATTAGTTCATTTGCTTAGTAGGACAGCAAAACTAATTGGTGGCCCGAATAGCTCAGTGGTAAAGTCGCTGACTACAACACTCGGTGACGCGGGTTCGAATCCCAGGCGGGACATCAGTTCCGTTGAGGTTGCAGATACGCCTTGCTGACGAGTGCCAAAAAGCATGAAACCTAGGTCCAGGGCTTCCTGCCGACTGCCTCCAACCAACTAACATCCACTTATGTGCACCGCGATGCTGAGCTTCCTAGCTTGGTTGCCACATTGCAAATATGATCGATAGGATACGGTCTGCCCCTAGGACTAGACAACATGGAATTGGTTGCACTCTCGTGACCAATCAGTACATATACACACCTTGCTGAATATTTTTCGCATCATGAAGTAAGTAGGTCCGTAGAACTTGACGTTGAATACTAGACGCTTGCAAAACAACAACAATAAATATTCGACCCTGTTCATGGTACAATGACTACTACACACACAAACCCTCTTGTGCTGTTTATTGCCCAGTCTCTTATGACCCCACATGAAAAGCTGTCATTGAACCCAGTCACGAGGATAAATCAAAGGTAACAAATATTAAAAAATAGGTCATAACTTTCTTTTTCTTCGCCTTAGAAACATAATCCATACGCAACAGGGAACATAAAGAGTAGAATGGAAGAAAAATCGGTGTGTGTGTGTGTGTGTGTGTGTGTGTGAAGAGAACAGAGTTAATTAAAACTGACGGTATATATTGATGTGCATATATATTTGTTTGCCAATAAGGAATATGGCGAACAATAGCAACAGCAGCAGGGATAACATGCGCGCACGATCGTAAGCATAAACACGTATTTCAGAGGCAGAGAGCGAGAGAGGCACAGCTGGAACTGTTTTTCGTTTGTGCGGATATGCAGGAATACATTATGCGTATAAGACACTATTCCGTAGAAGAGAAGTTCACCAACACTAGAAGCCTGAGAGTGTGAACAGTCAATCTTGTTATTCAACTGTCTTATTGTTTGTTCATGACTCGTATACTACTGTTATCAGTTGATAGTAGTAAGGATGAAATAATAATAGCGATGATAGTGATGATAATAATAATAATGTGATATCAATATGACATTATTTACAAACAAGCTGGCATATAATTAAAGTATGGGCTAATATAAGATTACAAAATATAGCTGTACATAAGATCTTGACAAAATAGAACTAAATTAAACAGGCTTACTATATAAACAGTTGCTTATGTAACAGTACTACTACTAATAATGATAATAAGTTATATGCATACGTATACACATATAAATGCATACATTACGGGATGAATGCAGGTTACGCATAGACGAGAGGAGGGGAGGGGGAAGAACTGCGAAAAATACATGAATGGAGGTAGATAGATAAAGTAAGGAAAGAAGCGAAAGGTAGGTGACCAGCTAGGAGTCTATCTACTTCAATCAGCACGCTCTACGCGTGCAACAACTTTACCCTCCCATAACGGTAGAATTGAATCGTCATTTGTCAACTCTTCGTGAACTACACCTGTACCGAATTCATCATTTGGTTTTTTGAAGAAGTAACTACAAAGGAAAGAAAAATAAGGATTACAGGATAAAGATATACGGTAATAATGTATATATGCACATCCTTGAGCACACAAACATAAGTATGCAATAACATTAGAATACACATCAAAGAAACATGATACATGTACATAAATAAAAAGATGACACGGATCTTCCGGAAATTACAGGAGCAACAAGAAAACAACAATTTACTCTCCACCTGTTTTTGCATGTAAACGCGGTAATGCATAAAAGCCGGCGCAAAATACATTTTCCCATAGCACTTCCCCCTGTGCTAGCCCACCACCACCAGTTACAGCTCGTTTACTCTACCTCATTTGTACACTTCTCAGTCAGTTAGTGCATTCATTAAGTCACTAATACACCCACAACAAATGGCAATAAACCGGATTGGCTATGTTGCCAGTGACAGATGGTCAATGCTATCCCAATAGGATATATATGTTGTTTATAGACTGTTATATTTTCTCTTCGACGAAGAGAAAATAAAATTAAGCAAGACAACATTGAAAAAGCAATCACCACAAAGCGGATTTTTAAATCAACCAGCGAAGCATATTCAAATACTGCTACTTTAACTGTGCGTCAAACCCAAATACAAATTGCGTCACAAATCTAGTGCTGCATTTCTTTACAGGAAACAATAAGTCATTTCTTCGCTTCAAATCCATTTTGTCTGTGTGTATGAAAGGCATGAAAATAACTCTATTGTGTCTAGTCAGACTGATGCCTAGATTTGTTATTCTTCTACACCTGTTTAATAATACATCTTATGCCGGTAAGACAGTCGTCAACTGGATAAAGGCAGAAAGGTAATGAGAAAAGGCATTTTCTTGCACTGAACACGCATACACTGGAGAAAGTAAGAATAAGATAATTGTGGGTACAATTTGAATACTTAACAAAAATTACACAAAATTGGTATCATAGAGATATTCCGTACACTTCTATACTTTTTCAAGTGTGCAAAATGCGAATACCGAGCCTGAGGAAACCAGACGAACTTCAGACTTAGTTGTGGGTGTGTTAGCCAGATACTCACCCTCCATAAGGTCCACAAACACTGGAACATCTACCACGGCCCGACACTAGCTGTACTTCACGACATAAGGCGGCATTCCATCTGTCGGTCAAGAAGCCTTATGGGAGAGTTTCTCTTTCGAAAGGCATGATGGGTGGCCAAATCACCCTCTGTACTAAAACACAAGTGGGCGCATCAGAACCTACGGTTAGTCATCAGGTTATTCGTGTACGTTCATGATGTCCACCCTTTCTTATTCTTTTTATTCAACCTTATCATAGACGTAATTATGGAAATCTTTTCATAGTTTGACTTTACAGGGATTGATATTATCACAAGAGACCCCTAAGTAGACCTAGAGCACGCAGATAACACTGTCTTGTTAGGTGAAAACGGTGGCAAGATGCAGTCTACTGGACACCTTAAGTGGCAATTTGAGGATGTTTTGGATGCATTTCTCGCCACTCAAATGCAAATTGTCGCTCCAGGACTGGTCTTTGGTGATGTCCTGTATAATAGTAGGGAATGAAGTGGTTAAGCACGTTAACCACTTCACTTACATGGAAAGTCGGACCAGTCCTGAGGGGTCAGCCACCAACGAAACCTCTTCACGGATACAAAAGGCTCAATCAGCTTTTGCCAACATATGCCATTTATGGCGCCACCGTAATATCCAATTGCCTGTTAAGGGTTGAGTGTACTACACTGTAGTTCACTCTCTTCTACTGAATAGCTGAGAAACATGACGACTGAAAACACATTCAAATAATGACAACAACAATAATATTAATATACTGCATACAACTTACCGATAAACACCTTTTTTAGCAATCAATTGTTTGAATTGTCCCAGTGTCAATAGAGATTGACTGGTCAGTTGTTTAGTTTGATAGTTATCCACAGTTTCTGAATGGTCACTGACTTCGACAAACAATGCAGATGAAGATGACGAGGATTGGTTGTTGTTGTTGCTGTTATTATTGTTGTTACTACTATGTGACCCTGAAGTAGGTGGTCCAGTCCATACGGTCCGATACGGTACTGGGTCATCGCATAGATAGTAGCCAACCACTAAGCCTTGAGGACCAGATGAACTAACTGGCGTAGTAGTGGGGTTGATGTGAGAGGTTTGTTGCTGATGTACATTTGTCATTGCTGCTGCTGCTGCTGACGACGATGATGATGATAATTTGCGATCCAAACGTGCACTGCAAAGGAAACAAAAGTGTCAAGTTATTTAACTACCAAGGAGTGGAGAAATGATGACATAACCAGTAGTGACCTTTTTTTAAAAACGCAAGGCTCATCACATAAGGTTGCTTCGTTCTTCTCCCTCTACGCACATCCTGACTGATGTCAACACATTTTTAAGTTATTCAATTAGAAGGTTTATGGAGAAATGATGAATTCTAAAGCGGCTATTGTTGGAAATCGATACCACTAATAAAGTGGAGTTACTGAACGCCAGTGAAAACCCGTAACTTAGTATGGGGTCAAACCCAAGACCGTCAGGTCTCCTTGAGAGCAAGTTATCATTCAACTACAAGGCCAAAAGTCAACTGTTTATATTTCTTCACTTTTGCCAATAGTAAATACAGAGCAACACAGGTTGAAAAACACAAACTATTAGATTCCAATCTACCACCCGAATATTGACATGCTCTTAGGCAGATCTGATAATCTTCAGCTGAGCACTACCGAACAGTCTTTCAAGCCAAGACGTAATAAACAATGTGAGCGAAGGAATATTTCTTCTTAATTGGTTTTTCGTCAATGGCTCTACATTATAATATATAACATTCGCAAAATATGAAATTACATACCAGTCTAGTTTAAAAAAAGGAGTATTTCTTTGTTCATGTTGTTTGTTTTCTGAATGTCCAAACGGGAATTTTCGCATTACCGAAACGAAACAGGTATGTCGACTTTTTAGCTGAGGTCGATCCTATCCAACTTTAGGAAAGTGTATCACAGCAGCAGATATTACGCGTTAACCAAGCGTATACAGCTACAGTTAAATTTTACAAGAATGACGGTTACGAACAGTGTTTTTTAGTAACTCGCTGGTATTCAGACACAAAATGTGTCTTCTTGTTTCATCCAACAAATCGTCTCCGTATACCTCAGAGACAGTAAACAGTTGATGCCTTTCGCTTCATAAAAGGTCTATCTCACGACCCGAAATACAGCAAAAAGATTCATATTTACTAGTTGTCGGTAAAAAAACTTAGCACATAGCTTAGGCTGTCAGCCAAACTTGCTATGTAACAGCACCTTATGATACTAGCTTATCGCACAGATTGAAGTAGCTGGGGCTAAGGGTGGGGGTGAACCTAGAACTCATTAAGTGGAATCAGTTTTACTGTTAAATGAAATGTTTTATGCTTCTTCTCTAAATGTATTACTTTTGGCCTTTACAGAGACCTTAGTTAACCCAAGTTAACGTTTATCCTAGGAAACATTTCAGTTCCAGTTCCAAAAAACTGATGAAGTTGATCATTCTACAGTAATCAATATATATTACACAAATGGGCTCACACAGACAATAGTGACATAAGACCTGATATTGTTGAGTAACGGTTCAAATTGTCACACCTCACGGTAGACAACCACATTATTTTGATAGTCTCATCTTCTCTGAACAATACAGTTTCATTGTGAAGCTTATCATTGTCCTTTTAGATAACGTGATCAACGTAAACTCCTAAAGTTCAACAACAACAATACGAAGCTTAACCCTGGAACCGTCCACCAGCTCAGGAGAATACAACATAACCAAAATCATCCTCCATAAGCGCCAAAAACGAAAATATCCAGTATGACCTTAATCATACATAAACCAACAGAAGAAAAACGAATAAGGATGAATGTTGTAAACGTAGACAAAAATAGCTAACCTTGTCGTCATATTGTCATCATCATCATCGTCTTCGTCAGAATGCTGTCGACAACTATTCGATTCCGTGTTAGTATGAGACGAATGTTTTGGATTAGTATTATTACTATTTGTTCGCTGTGCACTAGTTTTTCGATGACTGTGACTATGATGATGATGATTATGGTGATGGTGGTGGTGTGATTTCCGTCCATGTGACTCTTTACACACCAACTTATTTACTTGTGATCGTGAATAACGATCAACAGGAGGTATATTCTCCGAGGAGACAGGTTTATTATCTTGTCCTTCCTCAGTAGTAGGGCAGAGAGAGGACTTTTTCTCTGTTGGATGCTGTTGTAATTGCAGCCAGTGTTGAAGTAGTTTACCATTGGAGGGTTTTTTACACTCACTTACGTCTAATAAAACAAAACAGTTGGAGGGATTTATAATAATAATAATAATAATAATAATAATAATAATAGTACTCATAGTTGAAAATCTCAAACGAGTGAAAAAAACTATGTAAAGCAAAACTTTCTGATATCCTGTGGATTACTTTATTCCATTTGTAATAATTGGCTTAGGTTGGCAGATCAATTCCTCGGACAGATTTCTCAATATTGATGTTATTTTCCAGTATCTTGGGTTAGTGACTCATTCAGGAGAGACACTGGCAGTCATTGGGATTCAAGTACATCTAGCTGACGAATCCGAAATACTTTGTTCTCCATCTGCTAACATCCATTTCAATATACTGATGTAAGGTGCGTGGAACATTACGCAGTAATTTCAGGTCTTACGTGTAATTGTGTCTGGTTCTCTGTTCCCAACAATGTGCATAATGTGTACCAGCTTAAAAATAGTAATATCCGATTAATTGGGCCAGAGTTGGACCCCATGACCTAAGGTCTGCAAAGTCATGACTTCGTGATTTCAATATGTAGTAATTATATTTTACTAACTGTACCAAATTAATCATAATGAACGAGTTGTTTCAGCAGAATTATCTAATTTATCTGCACTGATAAGGTGTCACCGCCATATGGAGAGTAAAGAAGTTTACTACTTATTTAGATTTCCAGTAATCTCTGATATTTTAGCTTAAGAATGAAAGATAAATTATGTTCCAGGGTGTGCAAAATACCTGTAAAACACACAAATTAATATGACATAATACTCGATTAAGGTGGTGAACTTCAAAGTTTATGCATTTACTTAAAGCATTAAACGTAACTAGGCAACTTGTCTGAAAACTGTGCTATCCTATGTGCATGCTCTTGTCTGTTGATTGGACTAATGCCTGGAAAATAAGACTTCACAGTGCATAGGTGTAGGTGCATACTCAGAACACAGTTATGCAAACAACGACGTCATAAAGACGCAACAATATTATAATTATTTAGATGACAAAAAACAATCTATTACACCAGAGAAAAGAAAAATAAAAAAATCTCGTTAGTCTCACTGCAGTGTCATAAACGTCTCAATCTTTGATCGTGAAACATTAATTACCAAAAATCCTGCAAAATGTATTGTTACACTGTTCTAATCCTTTAACTGAAAACATGTATAGATAGTTTCATCAATCTTCAAATGAATGGAACCACCACACATGATGGGTCAAGTTTTCATGAGAAAATGTACTTCAAGATAGAGGAAAAGAAGAAATACACTTGGCAACCTTTTTCCCTGTTGTGCAGTAGGCAATGAGCAACACCTATTTTATGAGGACTAATGATACTACCTGCATGCGAAAATTTCGGTAGTTGGAGACGGGTTCGAACCCGTGGTCCGTTGGTTGAGAGTCAACTACCTACATGATTACAAGCTCCCAGGTAGAGTCTGATGAAACGCTGACGAAAATAGGAATCCCCTTACATCGTACCATGCTAGACTTGGATAGCTGAAAAGGAAAAAGTAGATTTTACTCAGCTGAATAAAATTTGACTTTTATGAACAGCCTGTTTAGCTAATTTTAAGTTTTTATTTAGAAGAGTCTGAGAACCACCTTGAGAAAAACCATTAGAACAGCTGTTTATGTGACAAACAAAAACAGAAATGAATACCATCAATCTTAGGTACATCTCAATGGCCTATAATAAGTGGCTTAGTTTTGAGATTTGCGGTAACTGGTTGATTTCAAAGTGGTACTCACCACGGACTGATATCAGTTGCAGAACCATCGGACACATGTCGTTATTGGACAACTATTTTTTCCCAGAGTAGGATGGTTCAGCAGTACGCACACATGACCCAACCACAGAGGAGTGTCGATTATGTAGACTGGTCAACTTATTTCCGCCCTTTAAGCATCGGCTCCATTCCTAGTCGATAAACTATCAGTATTATTTTAAAAAAGCGCTGATTCACACATATCATCTGAAATTATTCACACTGGTAATAAAACCCCGAAGTAGGTAGGGAGGTAAAAGAGTAGAAGCTTGTGTAGAAGTGCACTAGTTCAAGCTGCCACATTCAGCTATAACAGCTATGATAGAGGAAGTGAACAGATTTAGAACCTTATTAATATAAATAGAAAGTGGTGTGATAGGAGACAGAACAAATAAATAAAGTTTAGGCGTACTTTTTGGACATAGCGCTGGTTTGAACTTCGGGATATGTAATGCTTTCAATATACCCAAATGCTTTGATCTCATCCACATTGAGTGGCTTCACCGAAACCTTGTAGATGATTTTGAAGTTTTCTAGAGGAGCTGAGTGATCTAATTCACAAGGTGTTCAGTTGTTGAACTGAAGATATATTTCCGTTCTTCTTTGGAAGCGAAGATCAATAGTGTTCTCGAGCACGTTTTATAAAAGGGCGCATGGTATGGCACAAGCTACTGTGGAGCCGAGTACATCGGGAGTACCACGCACCCGCTTGTAAAAAGCGCTCGAGAACACTACCCAGCCAGACTAGTAAAGGGAGAACAGGAATCCACCTTCAGTTCAACAACAAAATACTTTTTAAATTTAGGTCACTCATTTCCTTTCAAGAATTCTTTCAAAATTTTCTACAAAATCCGACCAAGGTATTCGGGTATAAGTGATCTAGAAGTTCACACCAGCGTTATGTCAAAAAAAAATACGTTCAACCTTCGTCTTTTTTATGACCATAAAAAAACTGACTCATAAGTCGGTGCTATTGACATATGATGAATACCTGGATAAGGAGATCCACCAAGAAACTCATCCAACATAATCCCTACTGCCTAGGTAGCTACTGCAAGTACACTCATATGTGTACTCACAAGGCAAGCAGAAAACTTAGTAAAAATGACTCTTTCTGTTTTGTTGTTTTTCGTTTTGAAAGCCTACTATACTCCACAAGCATTGAAGGGATTACTGTTGGCATACTACTGATACCGTTGCCACCCGTAATATCACTGTTTCTTTCCCAGAGTAATTACTACGATATCATTGTAACCCAATCAGTTATTACATATGTGATCACGCAGATACCCTGCAAAATATCTACGAAATACAATAATTACAGCACAAAGAAAAAGCCGACGAGATATGGCATCAAAGGGTAGTACCGATACCACAGATAAAGCTCCTTGTGCATGTATGCAATCCTAACCCTGAGACAGCGCGTCTATGTAAATGGATATATAATAACCATACTGGCGGAACCAGTAAACAGAGAAAGAGAAAAGGCTGATGATCACAGATTAAGTACAAAATGAAGCATCAAACTGTCAAGAAAAAAACACAACGACAATGACGACAACACGGCAGTAAAGAAATACAAAGAGATGTAGAAGATCAAAGTAAAACGACGGTGAAAAATATTTTGCACTGAAATGCATAAACAGACAGAGGAGTTTTAAGGTGGTGTACATAGTCGACAAAAACTGACTAGAAGCAGTTCTACTGCCACAAGAGAGAGAGAAGGGGGGGGGAGAGGAAATTGAAAAACGAAAATCCTCGATATAAACAGCATATCATATTTTCATGGTCGTATCATACACGTATAATGTATCGATTCTCTGATTGTAAGCTTTTTCACGGCTTTTCTTTCAGAAGTCGTATCGAAAAGGCATGCATACAAACCTGTCCCCAACCCCTACTCACCCATCAGAAATGCATGCACGTGTGCACGTACAAACACTGCGGTCTCTTTGATCTACCACTTTATATGTATTACATGCAGAATGAAGAGAGAAAAAACAAAACACAAAGGGGCACAGGAAGAAACAACAACGACAACAGTTGAAAAAATTAAGAAGTAGACAAAAATGTTAATTTGTTTCTTTCTCTGCTTCATATGTACACAATGGTAAACATAGTGGTAGTTAGTCAATAAAAACGGAAGATTATATCTGTTTTTCCCTCTATCTATTACGAGTTGCACGGTTGTACACAGCTTTGTATATATATATATATATATATATATATATATATATATATATATATATATATATATACGTACAAAGGGTTATAGATGCAAAAATGAAGTGTACCCACCGTCAGAGTACACATCATATACCCACAAGAAACTAATCATGATAATACAATATACAGACCTCATGAAAAAAAAAGTAATAAATGCTAAACCCAGAAAACATTCATTTAGGTTTAAAGATTTTGTTAACTTACCAACTTCAGGTAAGTCTACACCAGCAGTTGTGGCTCACTGGTTTAAGGAGCTGACTTTCAACCACTGAGTCATGGGTTCAAACACCGTTCCAACTACCGAGGTTCGAGAAGCCAGGCAGTATCACTAGCCCTCACGCAATAGGTGTGATTCACTGCCTACTGAAAGAATGTGCACAAGGTTGCTGAGTGGACTTCATTCTTCGTTCTAGTAGACATCTCAATATACGAAGATAAGGATAACGGTGGTTGGAGTGCAAGGAGAACTTCGTATATTGACGGGTTTCAAGCTAATGATCTACGGTCTTACTAACTACTGAAATACGCACCCATCTACCAATCAATTTAAAGTCACGCTGTTGGAATATTTTCGAGGGATTGATTTACTTGAGAGTATTTTTCATCAGATATCGTTTCTAAGCAGAAAGGTACTGAACGCCAAATGAACATATTGGTCACTTGTTTCACTTTAATCTAGGGTACAAATCTACAACTTTGTGAATGCAACCCAAGACAGTCAGTACTTGAGGTAAACACGTTAGTCCTTTCAGATGATGCATTAAAATCCAGTGGTTCATAATTCGACCTCTGTCAGTTCGTGGCAGCGTAATTATTATTCAGTGTGATAAGTGATTAACTGTCTTCACAACCGAATCGGCTGACTGTATATTTAGTGACCTATCATTGGGGACGGGGATAAAACTATCTGGAAATCAGTCACCACGGAACAATCGAGTGTTACTTAGATTTAATGTTTCGTGAGAAATTACTTGACTCCAAAGCAGTTCTCACACTGTGGGTCGAAATTAGAAATTTCAAGCAGGGTTACTAAATCGATATCCTCACGATGATATTCGAGCATATATTCAGTATGTAACTGGACTTTCTGTCACTTAACATTATTCTATATGCTGTTACAAGTGACAGAAGCCAACATACGCTTCCTTCAATAAAACATTGTTTTAGCCGGTAATCAGCAACATGGAAACAACAAAGTACGAATATCCGCATCAGAACACTAAAGCAGATACAGAGATTTGTTGATTTCGAAGTGGTATTCATCATTGACTGCCATCACTTGGAGAACCATTGAAAACCTGAGAGCATTGAACAACTGTTTCGTACTAATATGGGATCCTTCAGCAGTGAGCACCCATGGTTCCACCAAGGATAATCTAACCAGAGACCTTCAGGTTTCGTGGCCACCACTTTACCACTGAAGTATTGGGTCGAAATCTAATGTCCACATTCCCCTAATTCTGTCAGTTCGCAATATAGCGCCACATTTATCTAATACTACTGTTGAGTATTTGTTCTCACGTCCGACTCGGTTTGCTCCACCGGTCATGATTTCTCACTAGAATGCCGGGAAATTTCATCTTGAAGCAAATAAACAGTGACAGTAACCTAATTTTAAGGTTTGTGGGGATCTGTTGATTTTACGAAGGCGCTGGATGAAGATCAGGCTATATCGTGAACTGATAGAAGTAGAAAAATGCCAACCATTGGATTCCAACCCAGTGATCCAATGGTAACGTGCTAACCATGAGACCTGGAGGTCCGTGGTCAAATCCCTGGCGGGACCATGGGTGCACACTGCTGAGTCACATACTAGGATGGAACAGCTTCCCAGTGCTCCCAGCTTTTCAATGAATCTCCAACTTCTGTCAGTTTGTGAGAAATAAGCTCAATAATACATAACTACTAAGACGAAGGTAGAATGACGTCATATTTGATCTCATCACAACAGACTTTCTTCCAACAGAGGACTGCTTTAAACCAATATGAGAAATCAAGGTTGACTGTACATTAGTTTTTGTAACACATGATCTGGCCGTCTCAAATGATAAAGTTTCGCATCTTCATCAGGTGACTCATCTCTTTTGTTTGGAATTCTGTCTAACGTTTATATTCCAATGAGTTCATGACAGGCGGTAATGTTATAATGCGACGTTGGTGAAATACCTGAAACCCCGCTTCATACCTTCTACACTTTCAGTGACTGTTTCATATTCTCATTTATAACCCTTTAAAATAAGTACCTTTATCCATGCATCAGTGAATGACTACTGCAAAGACAGACAAGAAAACAAATACATGCATAACTTACTGTGTTGATTCAAATCATTTGACGTCATCATCCTCCTCATCTCAGGACAATGATGATGATAATAATGATGCATAGGATATGAATCATCATGTGAATTCAAACGGTTTCCGAGGCAGTGTGCATGATTGCCTAGTGGCTGTTTCGAATTGAATTCATAACATGATGAGATAAGACAATCTGTCTGAGGATAAGTAATGCTGTTATTAGCAGGATTACTAATACTACCAAATATGGATTTTGATGCTGAATGTGTTCGATTCCCTCGAGGAGTTGGGACACTTGTGTCATTCAACTTGATATTATTCATTGCCAATTATGAAGACTCCTAGAGTAATAGTAGTAATAATAACAATTCAATTAAGGTTCAAGTAACAAACACAAAGGAATTGTATGTAATATAGTGTAATTATATGTAGCTCAACAACCCCAGACAAACTAGTCAACATTGACTCTAATAACTGTGATAACCTCTCTGACTGCAACAGTGAGTGTTATGGTTTTCACACAGAGGACATCAGTCTCTTTGAGGTTACAGATAAGGCTTGTTGATGAGTGCCAACAAGGATGACACCTAGGTCAAGCAGGGTTTTCAAATAATCGCCTCCAACCAACTAACTGACTAACATGCTGGTTACATTAATTGTGTGAGCGCTCGTGGAGCAGGATTCAAACGTGTGACCCACTCACTACTGAATGAGAATCAAGTGCCTGACTCAATGAGCTAAAGCTCCGTAATTGTATACACTTCAAATACAGTAAACATAACGTGTTATAAGTTAAAGCTTTTCCATTAGAAGTCCTGGAGTTCTACGAAAAGTCGTCATTTATAGTCCCTTCGTAGACAACAACACTGTTACATGCACTCGAACAGAAGCAGATTATCATATCAAAGGGAATCGAAGATCTGTTTTTTTCAACCTGGTATCATTTGGATTTTTTTTTAAATGGATCCCTACCCCAGATAACATCATGCAGCACGGCAGATGGTAGTATAGGAGGAGTGATACATGCATCAGTCAAATCAAACAGTGCAATTTCACAATGTAACCGACTAATAGACTTTGTTGAGACTTGCACGTCTAACGCGAATGAATATTGTTGATAGACAGTGGCTAGCAGTGGAATCCAAGACGCGCGTTTCATCCTGTTTGGGACTCGTCAGCTGGATGTACCTGTCTGAGTTTTATCACTATTATTACTTGATTATTCCCTGATTCTAGGTGTATTCTGGCTAGGTAGTGTCAACAGCTAGTAATTAGCATAAAAACTTACAAACTTAGTTTGTTAACCCCTTGAGTGTGCCATTCCAGAGCTCTGTATGCTTAGTATCTTTCCATGTTGATACAGAACAGTGAAACGATGCATCGTATTTCAGATATTCCAGAGCTGTTGCTCACACAAATTCAGATTGAACTCGTTGGATATTGTCAGTTTCTGCAATTCTAAGTAAGCACTTATTGATTTACTATTGGATTACTATAGTTTAATGCAACTCACGAAACTGATATAAGTTATGGATCAAATTCACTGTGTAGTAGCTCATTATACTACTCGGTTGCTCAAAATATAATGGTTGGTGTAAGGTTTGTTTGAGCTGGTGATTCACTACTTGAAGATTGACTGCCCAAGTAAATGAGCCCTATCTACATCAAAGTATTATCCATCCACTACAGTGTGTATAAAGTTCAAAGTACCTTGAGATTAAAAATTTCAGGGCATTAAACATATATTAAACGAAATATTATGCAGGTTTAAGTTTTGATAACAGTTAGACGACATATAACACACAATGAACATACTGGCTCCGATTTTCTCGGGCACTTGTCTGTTTTCGTAAAGGTAGCTGGTCGTATGCCGACGATATCCCCGAGTCAAAAGTGCTGGAAGTATCTGAAGCAGTTGGAAAACTTTGACTATGGCAAGAACTACTAGGCATAGACTTATCAACAGACTGATGACTACAAATATAATTTGACATTATCGGCAACTGCGAGGATAAGTGTTCATTTGCACCTGGCTGTGTAGAACAATGGTGAACACAATGACGAAGACGATGCCATTCACAGGAAATTTTATTAGCACAATGTTGACAAGTTGGACCGTATGCAGAATTAGAATTGAAGCCTTGTATGTACGATGGTTGTTCATAAAAATGTCCAGATTGTTGTTGTTTTCGCTCCAGCCTCTGACTATATTCATAACTGGGACTAAATGTCTCCTTTCTTCTCTGACTTGAGTTGAAGCAGACTGTGTGTTGGTACTATGCTTAGCATCTCGATCGAATGTCCTACGTGGATAATGACGTATCATTTTCTCAACAAGTTTTGCAGTCACCTCCCCATTGACAAGAGCCAACTCCGTAGTGGATGAAGATAATGCCTGTAAACTAGCAGCTTCCAGAATTGAACTGGTCTCTGCATCAAAGTAATCATTGTCCCCGTCAGTATCGGTGAGATGAAGATTTTTCATTTCATAATTACTTGTCACAACACCACTATCCCACGAAGCTGTTGAACGAACATCTGATTTGTTCGGTCGATTCATGCCTCGATAACCTCCGGCAGCGTGTCGTCGACGATGCGAACTGTCCGAAACACTTGTCCTATTGTTGTTGCTTGTGTTAGAGAAACAGGTAACTGTTGATCGGGCTGTCGCAGTTGTTTTACATCTTCCAGATGATGGTTTCATCAATTCATAATCCGTAGTATTACGTACAAGACTAGCATGCATTGAACGGACGAGTGTATCGGATAGGATAGGATATGGTGTTACAGAGGATAGTTGGTTAGCTGATGTACGACTACAATCACTCAGCTGTCTACGACAGCGTTTCTTATCGCGTTCTAATTCATCTGCCCATATCCGCGAACAATGATCATCTAGTATCTCTTGAGCATCCTGGGATTTGTTTGCTGGATAAATCTGTCGATTCATATTCATTTAGACAGTGCAGATTCATGAAGATGACTCAGTTGCTTTGCATCGTCAGTCAATGATGGATGAATGGCATGCTGAGTAAGAGGGATAGAGTTCGTTTCATTGACAGGAGGATTCATAGGGGAAATTATTGTAGTGTCTAGTTGACACCAATTAGAATCGTTTGACTGAAGTGATGGATTGTGTCCAACAACAGTAGAAGAGAACAATTCATGTGAAGCTGATACGGATACAGATGTATGTCCAGATTCTATACAGAGTTTTCCATCAACCTTGAGAGTAATGGAAAGAGAGGAAATGTATAACAATTGGTAAATATACGCAATTAATAAACAATATGCATCTCGTTTCATTACAATCCTCTATGAGAGGACGAAGACTTTTTTAAATGCGACAGGAATTACAAGGACTTAAATTCATAAAATATACTGAAGTATAAAATTAACAACAAAAATTTGCTCTTTTACGAAACTGTCTACTCGCAGGATTCTATAGATCTCTGTATGGCTCCACGACAAAGCGTTTTCCAACTCACTTCTGCTTCAAATAGCTGCTGATCTGAGTTAGACATCTATTTGGAGTGAGTTCTACAACGTAGATCAAACTGATATTGTGGACACCAAGAAGAAGACGTTGAAAGTTGTGCAACAGTAACAGTTAAGCTCAAGTATACCATAGTGAAAAACCCCCTACAACCTTTAAAAATATAAACCAGCGAACCTTATAAGCAACAGAAAATACAGACGAGTAGTCAATAGGTTAATCTTGACTGAAATCATACACACATGGTATGTGTAATCACAAGCTAGGTATAGCATACATTGGTAGGATAACAGGGAGTTTAACTAACCTGGAAATAGCGACTGTATATAAGGAGGGGATCTTATAGCTATCATACAGTTCAACATATATAGTGGGACAACTTACATCACATTGAGATTACTCCGTTAAAAAACATCAGTGTAAATACAAAGTATTTGCTGTTACCAAACAAAAGTTGGGAAACAGAAAATACTGGGTACCAAACCCAGTGGTTGAATAATAAGGTGCTTTCAGTGAGACCAGATGATCCACGGATTTATACTGTACACTGTTGTAGAGTTGCCTAGACTATTGAATCACAGTTTTTTAACGTTTTACAATCCTGGTGCAAATTCTTTCACATCGGCAACTAGTTGAAGTACAGATGATGTTCAAATGTTTGTTCTGTACACGTTTCACTTAGTGAAAGGTGGGTTGGGTAGACATGACTATTTGAAACAGAACACTGAATCATGTTAAGTTTTTGTTTATACACCTCCTATAAATGCTGGTAACAACCATATAGTGTATCATTAAAACTGTCTCGACAAATTCATGCTAAAGCTACATATGATCGAAAAAAATATATAATTGATTTTTTTGGTTTCGCTTTCATCAAGAAGGCTTACCTGATTGACAAGTGACATTAGCTTTTCCACTTTTCCACGTGATTCTCTCACTTTTTCCAATCTATCCGTTAAAAGTTGAACAAAAGACACTGGATCTGATTCTGCGAGATTTGTTTGTTTCCTCACCGGAGGATGAAGTTTAGACGGATAAGATTCCTTCAATACATTAGAAGACTGATTATCATAGACTAGACCAGAGGAAAGATTAGGATAATTTGGATTGCGTGGAGTTTGTAGAGATGTAGACGACTCTGGAACTGTCTGACTGGTCTCATGTGATGGAAGCGGGTTGGTCAAACGCGACTGGTTAGTTGTTCGTTGTTTATTCTCGTCATGACCACAGTCTTGTTTCAAGGTAGGTATATCCACTACATTATTCCCTGTAGGTTCTAGCATAGCACTATCAGTGAATCTGAACAATTAGAAAAACAAACAAATACAAAATAGACTCGAAAAGTTTATTAACTGAAGTACATTTTCAAATTAATCCTATTATACATATCATAAAACAGTTTAATAAAGACAACTTTTAAAAATGTTCTTTTACTGCATCACGTACTAACACTTTGTTCTGTACAGCTTAAAGTGTTTGCTGAAAAAACAGAATTGACTAATCGCTAATGTACATATAGAGCAAGAAGCTTGACGGCATCTGACAATAGTATCTTTTCTTAATCGATATAACATTAGCATCCGACCATCAACTGCTACCTTGACATACAAAGTCACCAGATTTGTACATCACAAGAAATCAACTAATTACATAAGATGGAATGGTCGTTCTGTGACCTTACAGTGGCAGGAAGATCTTTTCTTATGCGATGAAATTAAAAGTCGCTACTGTCATTGCGTAAATAATGAAGTCTGTGATAGAGGCCTAATCGTAAAAAATTGTACAGCCAGCTGCATAAAGTTGTGGTAACAGTAGGATGTTCCCCTTGGAATACCATGATTCGCAATTGCTGGAGATTGTTTTTGGGAAGGTAGGTGTTACAAAGAGTTCAACCCACCTTGTCTAGTGCCTTTCTAATGGCGATGATAATGTTTTGAAAGGAAGAGATCCAATTCCATTAGACTGTTTCTATCACAACTGAAAATCAGCTACAGAACAGTTGTAAACCAACACGTATTTAATTTTAGCAATTTCGTGGTCAATGACCATCAGCAATTACAACTGCTCCGGTGCCAGACGATTTGAGGTAAACACGTCTGCGTATAATACCGATAAATTCACTCACAGAAACTCAAATGTGATGAATCTTCATAAGATAGACAAAATGAACGTAAAACCTCTCACACAAGTCCATCGGTTCAAGATGCCACACTTCACAATAGTAGTATCTAAAAAACACATGGATAGAAAAAGAGTGATATCAAAGTAGACAAAGTTGTGTGAGAGAAGGTTAGTGCTAATATTCAAGCTTTAGAAGATGTCAAAGGAGTGAATACATTTGCGCCACTGCAACCAATTTTCATCCATGTCACCAAGAGTTCTCAACCACTGATTTGTATCGTCTCGAAGACCTCAACCAGGTAGTTTACATCTCCCCACACAACTCAGACTAACAGTCAAGGAATTCATCAACTGATGCGACGTCTTGATCTGGTCACCCTGAACCCTCTTCCAACCTAATCCAACTTCCTTTAACGTAGAACATTGGGCTGGGTGATTGCTTAGCATGCACAGTATGTGGCCAAGGCATCTCAGTCGATGAAGGTTCACAACCTACTTCATCAATCGACTTGCCTATCTTACCTAGTACTCTTCGCCTGATCTCAACACTGCTCGGACGGTGATTCCACCAAACGCGAGCGATGCTACAATGATACCTACGGTCAGAAGCCTGTAATTGCTTCATGTCTTCTACTTTTAACGATCATGTCTCACAGGCGTATAACAGAACAGAACCAACTGCAGCGCAGTATAATCGTTCTTTGACAGATACTCGGATGACGCGTCACAGATGATGCATGTCAGCGAATACCAAAGGGCCTTCTTTATCCGGACTGAGATGTCGTCATCAACCACACCGTTCAGACTGATGCGATGGTCGACAAATTCCACCATTTCACGAAACGTTGGAATTATTTGATTTCAAACCCTCTGTGACTTACACAAATACAATCTATATCTAATGAAATGAATAGATTCTAATTGCTCAAGTCATTTTCAAGTGGTATACCGTACACCATCCTCGTGTAAGAAAAGCAGAAACCCTAAACTTCGTTCGTCAATGTTAGTAGGTTGAACTGATTCTCTAACCATCTCTTACCTCCATGACTCAGACAGATCATTTAGTTCGAACAAAACAGTAAAGCGGTTGCGATTGTGATAGACTAACTGGACGCAGGAAGTGTAGTGAATATAGGAATCATGAGGCTTTTTAAGCTACACACAGGCACATACATACACGAAAATATGTACCAAATAAATGTGCTTAAGAATATAAAATACGAATACACAAACAAACATAGCATCTGGTGGATAGATAAACACATACGACATATGCACATACACACAACTACAAAGCACGCAAAACTTGCTATGCATACGCTTGTCATAAGTACCGTCGCCGCCATTTGCCGCCATACATTAGATAGATAAACCTTCCGACAAACAAAACTCTTGATGTTGTTATTGTTCTGTTGCAGTTCAATAGTGCATGCATTGCTTACAGATTTAGCTGTCTCCATTCCGCTCGCTTGCATGTTTATTGTGAAGCATACAACACCGACAATAAGCCGATCTCGTGCAAAATGCTTTCCGCTTTCATCAAAACACGAGGTAATGCACGTGTGTGTACGTATGTGCGATGTCCGTGTTTGTATGCAAGTACATTGCATACGCTACTCAACCAATTTGTGATGTCAGCTAGCTGATATATATATATATAGACCAAACGATACACTAGCTATGGGCATCAGGTATATAAACGCAGCTGCACAGGCAAAATTGACTTGCATACATACCTACCTATATACACAAAAAAACACAAGCACACACCCACACGCAGATATAAAATACGCTGCCGTGATTGTGTATTTACGGCATAGTGTTCACCCACCTTTATGCACACGTCTTTGTACGGACAACATGTTTGTGTATGCACAAAGCAACGAGAGAAATCGAAGCCTATTTATATGGGGTTGAAACTAGCATCAATACTGCTGTTATCATTACGAGTAGAATTATGACGATGACGATGGTGATTGTTATCAATCTTCATTGCTATGTGTATGCGTATACACACCAATGGATAATCATTTCACTTTGTCTGAACAAGAAATCGATGCAATTTTAAAACAGAAAATCTGGCAAAGAATTCATAAATTCAAACAATTGAATACCACCATTATTTTATAAGTAAATTTGCTTTGTAAACAGATATAACTTATGAAGTGTTGGAAATAAAGAAAGGTGAACATATATGCGGAAGAGTGTACCCGAATTCTCCCAATGATAAACGAAATCGGTCAAGGGGAGAGAGACAGAGATATACGTCTAAAAACAATCAGTTGATGCATCCATGTTACTAATAGATATTAACATTGTATCCCTTAAACGAATGCTTTGTTTGGTCCTCTTACATGAGATATGAATCCCTGAAGTCCTTTCTGTCTTGTTACATGCATGTGAGATATGACCGTTAAAAGTAGAAGACAATAAGTGTCAGTGTAGCATTGCCCGCGTTTGGTGGAATCACCGTCCGAGCAGTGTTGAGATCAGGCGAAGAGTACTAGGTAAGATAGGCAAGTCGATTGATGAAGTAGGTTGTGAACCTTCATCGACTGAGATGCCTTGGCCACATACTGTGCATGCTAAGCAATCACCCAGCCCAATGTTCTACGTTAAAGGAAGTTGGATTAGGTTGGAAGAGGGTTCAGGGTGACCAGATCAAGACGTCGCATCAGTTGATGAATTCCTTGACTGTTAGTCTGAGTTGTGTGGGGAGATGTAAACTACCTGGTTGAGGTCTTCGAGACGATACAAATCAGTGGTTGAGAACTCTTGGTGACATGGATGAAAATTGGTTGCAGTGGCGCAAATGTATTCACTCCTTTGACATCTTCTAAAGCTTGAATATTAGCACTAACCTTCTCTCACACAACTTTGTCTACTTTGATATCACTCTTTTTCTATCCATGTGTTTTTTAGATACTACTATTGTGAAGTGTGGCATCTTGAACCGATGAACTTGTGTGAGAGGTTTTACGTCCATTTTGTCCGTCTGAGTTGAATTGCTCACGGGGGCCAGTAATGTCGTGTACATAAGGAGAATCAACGCAAAACAATGAAATCATCATCGACCGAACAAGAAGAACAACCCTGAATTTCAAATCCTTATAGCATGCTAAGAGACAATGACAGTACTGAATGGCAAAACACCTAACCACTGATCCCACGATCTGATTAAGTATCCAGATTACTGTGCGTGTATTTGTGTGCAGAAACGATCAGCAAGTGAACTCACAAAGACACTAGAAATCGACAACTGCCCAGGGTGTGTCGTGTACTCGACTATGAGTTACATAAATTGTTTGAAGGTTAATTACTAGTCTACGCGTCAGTTGAAGCGATTCTAGAGCCGGTGACCCTTATCGATTACAAGATGAATGCCTCTTTAGCACTGAGCTATGTGTGTTTTCAGAAGAGTACTTAGGTATAAGATATTCTGAAGGGATAGCATCAAACAAAACACAGTAGGACAGAAAATCTTAGAGATCGCTCTCTAAATTATCTATTCGAAATACACTAACCTGTGATCACAACTGATCCAGGGAGTCATCAATACAACTTCGGAGAGCTGATAATAGTGCGTAGTACTCAAAAATTAATGGAAATATTAGTAGGCGACAACATATTTCGCAGCGTCTTCTTTAAATAAAGTGGGGGGAAATGGTCTTTCAGTTTGGATTATGGGTATTGATTCATTTCAAGGTGGTATTCATAGTGGACTGGGATCATTTACAGAACCATAGGAAACCTTGGAGGACTAGACACCTGTTTCGTTTTAGTAGCAGTATGCACTCTTGACCCTATCATGAGTCAAACTAAGGACCTTCGGATCTCACAACGAGCACATTGCCATTCAGCCAATGCTCCACATTTGCCTAGTCCTGTCGATTCATGATTCATCGATCATTGCAAACCAACGAACTGAACTACTATTCAAAGCTCATTAGAAACATTCTTCGAGATGGATTTGTGGAAGCTCTAATGAGAAGCCATAACCCAGGGAGTCAACCAACTCGGATGTAGACAAATACTTGCCGATGTCGTTGGATGAAGGTCACGTTGTATTGCTAATTGACAGCAGTGGGAAAATGTGAATCCTTGGATTCTAATGCAGAGGCCGAGTTGTAACGTGCTGCCAATGAGACCTGAAGATCCGGGCTTTGGTCCGTGGTCGCGTTGTGCGTGTGCACTGTTCAGAAGTCTCCGATAACGACAAAACATCTGTCCAGTGCTCCGAGGTCCCCAATGGTTCTCCAACTCCACCTTGAATAAAATGGTCTATTATTTATTCTTTCAATGAATGTAATGAAATGATGCGCCAAAACTTTAGGTCTAACAAGGATTCTAGAATATGTTTGTGGAAAGTAGTAATTGAAACTTGTGATTTCACTTTGATTACTGGATCGAACTGAGTCATCTCTGTTAGCATATGGGTACTTTGAATGGATGCCTCGATATTGCCTTAAGTTTGATTATGATGCTACTTGCT
Source organism: Heterobilharzia americana (assembly GCA_944470555.2). NCBI lineage: Eukaryota > Metazoa > Platyhelminthes > Trematoda > Strigeidida > Schistosomatidae > Heterobilharzia > Heterobilharzia americana. Next base: position 5,664,951 of record OX104134.1, read on the forward strand.
TGATGGTGACCAGAGGTGGAATTCAAGATGTCCATATCATCCTGCTTGCGACACGTCTACTGGATGTGCAGGTATTGGTGATAGTGTCGAGTGCAGAACTCACCACTTTAAACATCAAGGTGCCCCCATATACAAATAGAGACGAGCCAATCCAGTTCCATAATCAATGAGAAATCGAAAGCTTCAATTAATTTCTTTGACTGTTTTCCACAAACATTCGATTCATCAATCAAAGACACATCTACCTGTATAACGTGGTTACATGCGACATAAATACATCAGTGTAATTCTTTTGGTTTATATTTGTGCATCAAAGCAAAAATAACTATGGTCATTGCGTTATTTACAGTTTCCATTTTGATGTCAACAATACATAATTGATTGTCTGCGTCTCCTATGTATTTTGCGTTGAGGTGTTTTGCGCCTTACCTAGTGCACACACTCACTTCAGTCTACCAATCTTTTCAGAATATGATCAACATCTTTTAAAATTTGCAGCTATTATAATACATATTAAAATTTGTTTCGTCGGCAGGCTTTGTAGTGTTGGTGATGAAGGTGACGACGACGACGTCTGACGGGGACAAAGTTCAGTTGAGAGATGTGAACACGATTCTGGTATAGACTCTAGCATAGACTAGGCTCAGTGAAGCAATAAGACCACCTATGCATATACACAGTGATTTCATACACTTAAATGTATGCGTAATAATAATAAGAGTCCCACATTAGGACGAAACAGCTATCCAGTGCTCCCAGATTTCCAATGGTTCCCCAACTGATGCCAGTCTATGATGAATACTGCTTCGAAATAAGAATAATAATTAAGGGAGGTCATTCTTTCGAAGCTACACAAAAACACAAATACGAGGGTGTATATTCAGTTGGTCTCAATTAACATTATTCAACACGTTAATCTATACCACCTCTTATTTTGTTTATACGACCTCCTGTATGTGTGCATGCGCGCGTGTATGTTTGTAATAGTGAGCTTGTGTACACAGGTAAACAGGTGAGCGAGTGAAAAAGTCACGACCAATAAAAACTCACAGACTCAACCACACACACACACACACACACACACACACACACACACACACACACGAATATTTATGCATTAAGGACAAATATATTTACCAACGTCGGAGCTTATTCAAAGAAAGATCAAAAGAGTAAGAATTTAGCGCTTTCTCTTCCATTTTCTGAAAAATATTTATCCATCTTTTATTAGTAAGTCGGTAGCACGTGTACAAGATTTGTGTTTTACTTTATGTTGCAGTCGGTTTTATGCATAAATGACACTACTACAGATCACCACTATTATTATTATTATTATACCATTGATATAAATAGTAGCAGCAACAGTTGTGGTATTTTGTTACCAATACTTTTGAAGAAAAGAAAAAGAGGGTAATTATCATTGATAAGTGAAAAAAAAATCATCGGCCTTCTTAATGTGCATATAACAACTAATTTATTTAACAGTGCATAAGTACATACACACTTAATCAAGCGGTAACTACAATAGTTTCTCTTATTTTCACTGTGATGGAAGCGGATGAAGTCTGTGAAATATTTCTAAATTATTGTTATCGCTAACTACTTATTTGGTTTTCTTCGTAATGTGCTAGAAGCAAACCGCCTTGGTTCCTTTACTCCCCCTGCATATGTTTACACACCAGAGACCTGTTTCCTTCTTATATCAGAGAAAATATGAAAAGTAAGTGGTAGTACTAACCTCAGTAGCACCATCTTAACTGCTGTTTTATGTTGTAATGCTTATTCAGTGAAAACATTCCCTATAACTAAAAAAGCATTTGCTTTTACCTCAACGTATCTACTAAACGGCCTTCACGTGGGTTTAAAGTTGTTTTCACGAAGATAAGAGAAAGGATTCACCCACGAAAATACCACTACTCATAATGAAGCCAGCCAATCCGGTATAGGTATTATATGCTAGGACATGAGGGGTCAATAATACCACTTGGTTATCAAGGCGGAGACAGATTTCAGCCGTACCATCTACTTTGACAGTCAAGTGCTTCAGTCAATAAGCCACATTGCCACCCTATTGAGATAGAGATGATAGCTGAATTTGAGTAGTAAAGAGCCATTGTCCCATTCGAGTCAAAAAAAAATATCTATGCTGCAGAACATGAGAGTACGCAATAATAGTAATAGTTTGTAATTAAATGTGTCTACACGATTGAGTCATATTGCTATGGAACCGTATAAATATAGGAGTAGAATTCAAGAAGAAGCAAAAACTACTACGTTCTAATGTTGCTGCTTTTTTATACCTTGATAAATAAGACTGGAAAGATTTCGAACAAATGAGGCAGTTATGATGTTACACGGTTGGCGAGGATCAGCAGGCAATCCCATGGACCAAGAGTGTTGTTCATGTCGACTTGGACGTGTGTCGCACAGCCCCTGACACTAAGTACAACTAAACCAGTTACTGTTTGGTTGCAAATATAACATCTATCTACACCCCCAGGTCATGATGAAATTCAATGGACAAATAATGTTACAAGATAAAGATGATATCTATCGTTGAACATTGTAAGCAGATGTGAATCCATCATTAAAGGTTTGTACTTTGAAGACTTACCGAGACAGACAACCTTCGCTACCCTTTCATCATTAAAACAACGGTTGTAGAAGGACAGAACTAATCTGTAGCATCTGTTTTAGAGAATGAGAAACAGTCATATTCTAAGTTTGGGTACATTCCACTGACAATCAGCACATTTAACATTTAAAACAAACATAATTTCAATCATCACTCAGCATTAATAATACAAGCCTGCTAAACCCCAACTAACCCAGATAGTCAAGTTGATAATCAATTGAGCTTGAGACAAGAAGTCCTGGCTGAGAAGCCAGTTTTTTATAATATACTCATGCGGCAGTCGGGTAAAACGCCTCGGTGACTGAAGTGAAATTAAGACTCGGTGAGTCAGCAACACTGGACCAGTAGCCCGAAGGCCACTGGATCGAATCCTGTCACAACCCATACTAATGATGATTTATGTCTAATGTCTTGTCGCACAAACTCGAAGACCTACAGACGAGAACTAAAAAGTTGACAGAAGAGGCGAGGCAGCGAAGACCGGAACTCCTTCAAGTGAACGTGGAGAAGATAGAGGTGATGAAGATACCCTATAACCAACAACAAGCACCAATCACCATCAACGGGAGAAACCTAAAGGAAGTAGTCTCTTTCACCTACCCACCTACCTAGGCAGCATCGTTTCAATTACAGGTGGCACAGGCACAGATGAGGACGTCAAAGCTAGGATCGGAAAAGCAAGACAGGCCTTCATTAACCTGAAATCAGTGTGGAGATCTGCTGCACTCAACACAAGGAACAAAATCCGGATTTTTAACACCAATGTCAAGTCGGCCGTGCTATATGGTTCAGAAACTTGGCGCATCACGAAAAGAATTTCCAACAAACTACGGACATTCATCAACAACTGCCGCCCACACCCACTCGACACCGAAGATCAGATGGCCAGAAAGAATAAGCAACAAGGAACTGTGGGAACGAACCAACCAAGAACCTATCGTCCAACAAATATGCAGAAGGAAGTGGAGATGGATTGGGCATACACTGAGAAGGTCGACTGGGGACATCACTCTCCAGGCCAGGCCCTCAAGCGGAATCCAAAGGGGAAGCGACGAGCTGGGCATTCAAGGCGAGAATGACGTGGAGATCATGTGAGGAAGAAATGAAAGCTTGTGGGCAATCTTGGAGCCAGGTTGAAAAGAGTGCAATGAAGATGTGCTACTGAAGCCCTATGTTCCACCAGGAACCCAAGGGACTAGGCTGACAGT
>OX104134.1:5669293-5721502 GCA_944470555.2 Heterobilharzia americana
CTGCCGTGACGTCGGTTGTACATGCTTTCCCCGTTACACGCTCAATAGTGTAAATGTCATACCACTATATAGTTCAGGACTTTTATCATGTTCGTTGTCTGGTAGGACAGAATGTGCCGCTAGTGTGAAGTGATAGTTCAAGGTAGCCTCCTCAACGTTTCGTATGAAAGGCCAGTGCAGGTGTGGTAGATGTCTCATTAGATACCAAGAAGGCCTGGTACACGATAGGCTGATGGGTGGTGATAGGTTAACTAGTAACCGACTAAATTCAGAGGCTGATTTGGAGGTCTTCACTTTAACGGGGGGTCTGTTCCAAAGCCGAGAGAATTTCACGGCGTAGAAGGTTGCGCACAAGCGGGGCTTAAACGTGTTCATTGGGACACTGTGGGCGTAGTTGTGCAGATCGTGACAGCCTTTGTGTTTCAAGTGGGACTCACCGTTGGTCGTAAAGGTGAATTTATGTGACACACTGACGGAGTGGGTCAGGTTAATCTTGTATCGTCCCATCCGAAGTGGTTCTAGGCCTAGAGTTCTGTGTCTGGAATTGTAGTTCTGTGCGGTGTCGTATCCTGGTAACCTAGCTGTAAAACACCCTTGAACATATCCCATTTTAGCTTGTCTTTGATGTGGACCCTGCCCAGCATAGACGGGCAGTATTCTGAAGGTGGCCGAACAGTGGCTTGGCGTCTCTGAGGTGGAGGTCACAGATTATGCGTCCTACTAAAACCCTAGGTTTCCCAGTCTGTGGTGCGACGTAATCAGAAAATTTACGGTCACACCGATATTTTGGTCGTATTTGACCGCGCTCTTTTTGGACCTGGTGATTTTAGATACTTGAAATGTTGCTAGGCATCCAACGAATGAGCGTCTACGCATGCGCTGATGCGTTCGGTTGCTTTCATCTGGCGATCCCAGTTCGCGGATCGCATGGATATTTTCTGAGGTTTCGTTTGTGGCGGTACTTGGAGGTAGAATAAATCAGCGCGGGCGAGTTAGCATTTGACCCTGAACTCATCAGGAAAGGAGAGTGGTTTAGCGTGTGTGACGCGGCTGGAAATATTTTTCACTCCCAATGTTAAGACCTGTGGACCTGAAATACTGCTCCGTTCTTCGCCGGAGGTGACAGGCGCAGGTTTCATGGTGTATGGGTCAACCTCAGCACCTGTGTGCGTTTACTTTGTGTATCTTATTAATCTTCAGTCTTCTCCGAAAGTCTTTTTTCACGGTCGTATCAGGAAGCCTAAACCTTGTTCTCCATTTTATTCCCCCAAGCATGTCCCACCTTAGAAGCTTCTGTTCTTATTGTAATATTTTCATTTTTATTCGTATGAAATTAGGTTTTACAGTAAATAAAACGGTGTGGTGATGGCCAAGAAATATAGGTGACATTTCCGTAAATGGCAAACCAATGACGTCGTGCAACAGGGCTGGACAACCTGTTAGTGTAAAGCAATTTTTTTCGAAAAGTTGATGACTTAATGAAATAGCACGACTAACTATTCGAAGATGAATATATTCGGAATGAATTGTGTGGAATAACGTCAAAAGAGGTTGTTGCAAGGTAAAAATTGTTTGAGAATCCTTCCGTTTACTCTATTTTTACAGCATCGATATTTGTTTGGGTATTTTCACCCTCATCGTGGATATTATGCTTTTGACTTTAACCGATGTGGTATTATCTTGTCATTTGTCGGTCTTTTTTGACTTCACGCCCACTATTTATCTTTGCTTTGATCGACGCATCGTGAATGCTTCTCTGTGCTGTCGTATGATGCTGTGCTGTTGGCAACACGACGTTGTTTTACTGCTCCCGGCATTTGGTTTTGGCTCAAGTTAAGGTTGCGCTGGAATTTGGCTGTCTGCCAGAAACGTTTATTTGTTGATTTGATTCCAGTAGACAGAGCTTTTGACCCCTTTTTGTTGGGAATACCCTCACGGATTCCCAGGTACTTATTGGTTGTATTTGGTTAGTCAGTTTCTACTGTGTAGTACATATTCGTGCCAGAGAACGTCTGGACTCCATGGTTCCGCAGTGGCACTGCTGAGGTATTTTTGTACTTCTGACATAATTTATTGTTGTTTGACAGTACCACAGGTTTATTGCATATCTGCCACCTATTTACTACAAATATTGTTTAGACATTTCTGAATGAGTCTTTGACTGTGCATCACTCACGAAAGTTTGAGAACCATGCAGTAGAACTCAGAAAGTTGTCTGGATCGCGTTAGTTTGATCCCGTTGAATTGCTTCCCGGACTGAGACCAGAAAAATTGGATTTTGGTCGTTACAGTTGTGTTCTGCCTCCCCTGTGTGTATTGTTTGGAAATGTCCATGCGGGTCACAAATTTTTTCGGTACTTGTCGCCCTTCCAGTCCACGTTTTTCCGACCACAGAAGGTTACGAACAGATGCACAAAGCTTTCCTAATGACCTGCTTTTTGCGGGCGAGGAAGCCCTTTTTAAATTGTTTTACTTTCACAAACATAATTAGTAACCTGAATGTCAGGCATGAACCCCGATGTCGTGACTAAACGATAGGGTCCGGAAAATTTCTGCGGATATCTTAGCAAATGCTTCAGTTTCAGTTTCAAATTGTTAGCACCCTAGATAATGTAGGTTCTATGACCCAACCAGCGGATATGGTTTCTTTTGCTACGCTGGGGTGCCCAATTTAGAAAATTCGCAAGTTATTCGTTCCCCCCAGGTTTTCTATCAATAGGCCCCTGAATGGTTGCATTGCATCATCTCTTTTATGCATGTCTATAAAAAGAAATGCCAGGAACCAGTTGCGTTCCGGATATTAACTTGACTGCAATGAGACGGTTGTTACAGTGACAGTGGATATCCTCTGAATTTCCTGTCCCTTTGGAGACGACGAGGGTATTATCTATGTGCTTCTTGTGCAGTCCAAACCGATTAAGTCTCCTCTAACCTCGAAATGAAATGGTCTGCAAGTGAAAAAATGTCACAACTGCAAGTTAGCTGAGCTCATTTCTTCACCTCGCCGTCCTGCCTGCTGCAGCAAAAACAAGAATGAGCTTTTTAGAACGTTGCTTGGATCCGCACAAATGTACTGAAACGCACTTGTACGTGGCCACGCTCAAGAAAACCCGGGGACTCCGAAGCGACAAGCACTGAACACAGAAGCGAATAATTTACACACTGCCGATCTTGAAAGAAATATACTTCTATACTTCATGATCTGTGAGCAGGCTTATTCTGAGCCTTCGGCGATTAAATCAGCGAAGTAGTACATAAACAGCATAGAAAGATGAGTTAGAATTATCGACTGGCATGAAATCAAACACGGCTGAAGCAGGACGGTTTGTGAACAGCCTGCTGAAATATGCTTTCATCTACGAACAACACCCCTAATTTAGGCTCTGAAACAATGAATATCAACAAAATTCGTGGCGAAGTTCAGGTTGCCAAAGTCCTAACGATCCAACTTTCTGAGGTTAGTTTCCGTGGTTTCTCGTCTACAGCGACTTAAAAATACGCAGAACTTCATTGTATTCCATCTATAGGAAAAGATATAAAAGACAGTTGCAGCGTTGAAACGTCTCTGCTTTTCGACTAAATCCTGTTTAGCTCTACTGAACTGACACAATGTTTGTGGTCGACTTCGTATACCATATACCTGGCAGTTCTTGTAAAGGCAACCTGTTTCGGATGCGGAAATGCCAATAAATTAAAAATAAAAACCATGGCTTAGTAGCTATGCATGAAGAGCACCCGGAATACTTTTTGGCACCTACACGAGTTTTTTAACACCAAGCCAAACTGCCCATCCGTGCCAGCGGAGAAAGGCTGGAAAGAAGTTAGAGAACCGAGAAACCACGAAGAGGTTGTAAAGGCGCTTCCCGATAAAGGGCAAACGTCATATGAATGGGCTGTCATGGGTACAGACAAAATTTTACCTGCCCATTTTGCTGAGACAGTTTATAAGACTCATCAATGAGAATGAGACAGGACAAACTAAAGAGCGACCGGCCGACCTTCTTCGAAAATAACAACTAGTTCTTGGATAACTTTGAAACTGTTCGAATCCTCGTAGTCATTCGGGTCAAATATCTCCTGCTGGTTTGGATCATCAAGGATGCACAGAGAGGGCATACCTCCAGGCCCCACTGTCGATGTGGCGGGAGCATCGTGTCGTCACATTGCTTAATGGTTGGTCAAACCCTTTGAGGCTATTGGAATGGAAAAGTCAGTTTAAACGCTTCATCGATTTGATGAAGCATGCAAACCAGTTTCCCCCGCGCAGAAATCTTAATTTGAGGATATAACATTTATCGATTTATTCGTGATGAACAGCTCATGAAAGAATGCAAGTTGTTAATTGATGCCCTTCACTGATGATTCCAAAACTGTAGACTTCATGTATGGTCGTGGCAGCTCACATCAAAGACTCACAATCTTGCTGAACATTACGAGTGAGAGTTAAGTATCAGTATTCTCCAACCCTGGCATCCAAACGTTACAGTTTTGTTTGAACGCGTCGAATGGACCGCCAGAACACCTTGTCCACCATTTTTGTGGCTCGTAACAACGTTGTGATCGGTACGTTCTAGACTTTCCTGGTCACCTTTACGATCAGTATACCCAAGGTTTTCATAGTCACATTGTAATCCAGTGAACATTCCTTGTTTCTGTTTGTTGTAGTTAGCTATTTTGAAAGCAACAACGTTTGGATAATCCTCTATGGAGAGTGTTTTCAGCCAAGGTTTACTCCTTCAACCACTTGGTTTCACTTACAACCAGGCCAACAATTGGAACTGAATTTTTTCAACGAAAAAAGTAAGGTGGCAGACAGACGGAGAAGCAAGAATCCTAACGGGGAGTTTGTTTCCCGTGTGAATGTTTCCCCCAATATAAGTCTCTGCCGTGACGTCGGTTGTACATGCTTTCCCCGTTACACGCTCAATAGTGTAAATGTCATACCACTATATAGTTCAGGACTTTTATCATGTTCGTTGTCTGGTAGGACAGAATGTGCCGCTAGTGTGAAGTGATAGTTCAAGGTAGCCTCCTCAACGTTTCGTATGAAAGGCCAGTGCAGGTGTGGTAGATGTCTCATTAGATACCAAGAAGGCCTGGTACACGATAGGCTGATGGGTGGTGATAGGTTAACTAGTAACCGACTAAATTCAGAGGCTGATTTGGAGGTCTTCACTTTAACGGGGGGTCTGTTCCAAAGCCGAGAGAATTTCACGGCGTAGAAGGTTGCGCACGAGCGGGGCTTAAACGTGTTCATTGGGACACTGTGGGCGTAGTTGTGCAGATCGTGACAGCCTTTGTGTTTCAAGTGGGACTCACCGTTGGTCGTAAAGGTGAATTTATGTGACACACTGACGGAGTGGGTCAGGTTAATCTTGTATCGTCCCATCCGAAGTGGTTCTAGGCCTAGAGTTCTGTGTCTGGAATTGTAGTTCTGTGCGGTGTCGTATCCTGGTAACCTAGCTGTAAAACACCCTTGAACATATCCCATTTTAGCTTGTCTTTGATGTGGACCCTGCCCAGCATAGACGGGCAGTATTCTGAAGGTGGCCGAACAGTGGCTTGGCGTCTCTGAGGTGGAGGTCACAGATTATGCGTCCTACTAAAACCCTAGGTTTCCCAGTCTGTGGTGCGACGTAATCAGAAAATTTACGGTCACACCGATATTTTGGTCGTATTTGACCGCGCTCTTTTTGGACCTGGTGATTTTAGATACTTGAAATGTTGCTAGGCATCCAACGAATGAGCGTCTACGCATGCGCTGATGCGTTCGGTTGCTTTCATCTGGCGATCCCAGTTCGCGGATCGCATGGATATTTTCTGAGGTTTCGTTTGTGGCGGTACTTGGAGGTAGAATAAATCAGCGCGGGCGAGTTAGCATTTGACCCTGAACTCATCAGGAAAGGAGAGTGGTTTAGCGTGTGTGACGCGGCTGGAAATATTTTTCACTCCCAATGTTAAGACCTGTGGACCTGAAATACTGCTCCGTTCTTCGCCGGAGGTGACAGGCGCAGGTTTCATGGTGTATGGGTCAACCTCAGCACCTGTGTGCGTTTACTTTGTGTATCTTATTAATCTTCAGTCTTCTCCGAAAGTCTTTTTTCACGGTCGTATCAGGAAGCCTAAACCTTGTTCTCCATTTTATTCCCCCAAGCATGTCCCACCTTAGAAGCTTCTGTTCTTATTGTAATATTTTCATTTTTATTCGTATGAAATTAGGTTTTACAGTAAATAAAACGGTGTGGTGATGGCCAAGAAATATAGGTGACATTTCCGTAAATGGCAAACCAATGACGTCGTGCAACAGGGCTGGACAACCTGTTAGTGTAAAGCAATTTTTTTCGAAAAGTTGATGACTTAATGAAATAGCACGACTAACTATTCGAAGATGAATATATTCGGAATGAATTGTGTGGAATAACGTCAAAAGAGGTTGTTGCAAGGTAAAAATTGTTTGAGAATCCTTCCGTTTACTCTATTTTTACAGCATCGATATTTGTTTGGGTATTTTCACCCTCATCGTGGATATTATGCTTTTGACTTTAACCGATGTGGTATTATCTTGTCATTTGTCGGTCTTTTTTGACTTCACGCCCACTATTTATCTTTGCTTTGATCGACGCATCGTGAATGCTTCTCTGTGCTGTCGTATGATGCTGTGCTGTTGGCAACACGACGTTGTTTTACTGCTCCCGGCATTTGGTTTTGGCTCAAGTTAAGGTTGCGCTGGAATTTGGCTGTCTGCCAGAAACGTTTATTTGTTGATTTGATTCCAGTAGACAGAGCTTTTGACCCCTTTTTGTTGGGAATACCCTCACGGATTCCCAGGTACTTATTGGTTGTATTTGGTTAGTCAGTTTCTACTGTGTAGTACATATTCGTGCCAGAGAACGTCTGGACTCCATGGTTCCGCAGTGGCACTGCTGAGGTATTTTTGTACTTCTGACATAATTTATTGTTGTTTGACAGTACCACAGGTTTATTGCATATCTGCCACCTATTTACTACAAATATTGTTTAGACATTTCTGAATGAGTCTTTGACTGTGCATCACTCACGAAAGTTTGAGAACCATGCAGTAGAACTCAGAAAGTTGTCTGGATCGCGTTAGTTTGATCCCGTTGAATTGCTTCCCGGACTGAGACCAGAAAAATTGGATTTTGGTCGTTACAGTTGTGTTCTGCCTCCCCTGTGTGTATTGTTTGGAAATGTCCATGCGGGTCACAAATTTTTTCGGTACTTGTCGCCCTTCCAGTCCACGTTTTTCCGACCACAGAAGGTTACGAACAGATGCACAAAGCTTTCCTAATGACCTGCTTTTTGCGGGCGAGGAAGCCCTTTTTAAATTGTTTTACTTTCACAAACATAATTAGTAACCTGAATGTCAGGCATGAACCCCGATGTCGTGACTAAACGATAGGGTCCGGAAAATTTCTGCGGATATCTTAGCAAATGCTTCAGTTTCAGTTTCAAATTGTTAGCACCCTAGATAATGTAGGTTCTATGACCCAACCAGCGGATATGGTTTCTTTTGCTACGCTGGGGTGCCCAATTTAGAAAATTCGCAAGTTATTCGTTCCCCCCAGGTTTTCTATCAATAGGCCCCTGAATGGTTGCATTGCATCATCTCTTTTATGCATGTCTATAAAAAGAAATGCCAGGAACCAGTTGCGTTCCGGATATTAACTTGACTGCAATGAGACGGTTGTTACAGTGACAGTGGATATCCTCTGAATTTCCTGTCCCTTTGGAGACGACGAGGGTATTATCTATGTGCTTCTTGTGCAGTCCAAACCGATTAAGTCTCCTCTAACCTCGAAATGAAATGGTCTGCAAGTGAAAAAATGTCACAACTGCAAGTTAGCTGAGCTCATTTCTTCACCTCGCCGTCCTGCCTGCTGCAGCAAAAACAAGAATGAGCTTTTTAGAACGTTGCTTGGATCCGCACAAATGTACTGAAACGCACTTGTACGTGGCCACGCTCAAGAAAACCCGGGGACTCCGAAGCGACAAGCACTGAACACAGAAGCGAATAATTTACACACTGCCGATCTTGAAAGAAATATACTTCTATACTTCATGATCTGTGAGCAGGCTTATTCTGAGCCTTCGGCGATTAAATCAGCGAAGTAGTACATAAACAGCATAGAAAGATGAGTTAGAATTATCGACTGGCATGAAATCAAACACGGCTGAAGCAGGACGGTTTGTGAACAGCCTGCTGAAATATGCTTTCATCTACGAACAACACCCCTAATTTAGGCTCTGAAACAATGAATATCAACAAAATTCGTGGCGAAGTTCAGGTTGCCAAAGTCCTAACGATCCAACTTTCTGAGGTTAGTTTCCGTGGTTTCTCGTCTACAGCGACTTAAAAATACGCAGAACTTCATTGTATTCCATCTATAGGAAAAGATATAAAAGACAGTTGCAGCGTTGAAACGTCTCTGCTTTTCGACTAAATCCTGTTTAGCTCTACTGAACTGACACAATGTTTGTGGTCGACTTCGTATACCATATACCTGGCAGTTCTTGTAAAGGCAACCTGTTTCGGATGCGGAAATGCCAATAAATTAAAAATAAAAACCATGGCTTAGTAGCTATGCATGAAGAGCACCCGGAATACTTTTTGGCACCTACACGAGTTTTTTAACACCAAGCCAAACTGCCCATCCGTGCCAGCGGAGAAAGGCTGGAAAGAAGTTAGAGAACCGAGAAACCACGAAGAGGTTGTAAAGGCGCTTCCCGATAAAGGGCAAACGTCATATGAATGGGCTGTCATGGGTACAGACAAAATTTTACCTGCCCATTTTGCTGAGACAGTTTATAAGACTCATCAATGAGAATGAGACAGGACAAACTAAAGAGCGACCGGCCGACCTTCTTCGAAAATAACAACTAGTTCTTGGATAACTTTGAAACTGTTCGAATCCTCGTAGTCATTCGGGTCAAATATCTCCTGCTGGTTTGGATCATCAAGGATGCACAGAGAGGGCATACCTCCAGGCCCCACTGTCGATGTGGCGGGAGCATCGTGTCGTCACATTGCTTAATGGTTGGTCAAACCCTTTGAGGCTATTGGAATGGAAAAGTCAGTTTAAACGCTTCATCGATTTGATGAAGCATGCAAACCAGTTTCCCCCGCGCAGAAATCTTAATTTGAGGATATAACATTTATCGATTTATTCGTGATGAACAGCTCATGAAAGAATGCAAGTTGTTAATTGATGCCCTTCACTGATGATTCCAAAACTGTAGACTTCATGTATGGTCGTGGCAGCTCACATCAAAGACTCACAATCTTGCTGAACATTACGAGTGAGAGTTAAGTATCAGTATTCTCCAACCCTGGCATCCAAACGTTACAGTTTTGTTTGAACGCGTCGAATGGACCGCCAGAACACCTTGTCCACCATTTTTGTGGCTCGTAACAACGTTGTGATCGTACGTTCTAGACTTTCCTGGTCACCTTTACGATCAGTATACCCAAGGTTTTCATAGTCACATTGTAATCCAGTGAACATTCCTTGTTTCTGTTTGTTGTAGTTAGCTATTTTGAAAGCAACAACGTTTGGATAATCCTCTATGGAGAGTGTTTTCAGCCAAGGTTTACTCCTTCAACCACTTGGTTTCACTTACAACCAGGCCAACAATTGGAACTGAATTTTTTCAACGAAAAAAGTAAGGTGGCAGACAGACGGAGAAGCAAGAATCCTAACGGGGAGTTTGTTTCCCGTGTGAATGTTTCCCCCAATATAAGTCTCTGCCGTAACGTCGGTTGTACATGCTTTCCCCGTTACACGCTCAATAGTGTAAATGTCATACCACTATATAGTTCAGGACTTTTATCATGTTCGTTGTCTGGTAGGACAGAATGTGCCGCTAGTGTGAAGTGATAGTTCAAGGTAGCCTCCTCAACGTTTCGTATGAAAGGCCAGTGCAGGTGTGGTAGATGTCTCATTAGATACCAAGAAGGCCTGGTACACGATAGGCTGATGGGTGGTGATAGGTTAACTAGTAACCGACTAAATTCAGAGGCTGATTTGGAGGTCTTCACTTTAACGGGGGGTCTGTTCCAAAGCCGAGAGAATTTCACGGCGTAGAAGGTTGCGCACAAGCGGGGCTTAAACGTGTTCATTGGGACACTGTGGGCGTAGTTGTGCAGATCGTGACAGCCTTTGTGTTTCAAGTGGGACTCACCGTTGGTCGTAAAGGTGAATTTATGTGACACACTGACGGAGTGGGTCAGGTTAATCTTGTATCGTCCCATCCGAAGTGGTTCTAGGCCTAGAGTTCTGTGTCTGGAATTGTAGTTCTGTGCGGTGTCGTATCCTGGTAACCTAGCTGTAAAACACCCTTGAACATATCCCATTTTAGCTTGTCTTTGATGTGGACCCTGCCCAGCATAGACGGGCAGTATTCTGAAGGTGGCCGAACAGTGGCTTGGCGTCTCTGAGGTGGAGGTCACAGATTATGCGTCCTACTAAAACCCTAGGTTTCCCAGTCTGTGGTGCGACGTAATCAAAAATTTTGGCTCACACCTAATTCCTCCGCCTTTTTCTCTATTTTCAGCACTATTTTGTGGCGGCCTTCATATCCTATCCCTGCCAGATTTGAAAACCGTTTTGCTTTTGTGGTTGTTTCATCCATGTTGTTTTGTTGGCATGTGAATATCTCCCGGAATCTTTTACGAATAGTCTGCAGGCCACAGGCCGTCGTTGTCATGTTCCTTACTTAATGAAGGGAACTGCGGTTGCAGGAAGCACCATGTGTACTAAAACCATATGCCCATACTGATGTGAATATGCCACAAGAAACAAAAGGGTTACACTTTTCAGTTGCGAGGTCTAGCAGGTAACCTGAAGTCATTAATTAACCACAATGGGGTCATTCTCTGGATATTAGAAAGCCTATATATAGCAAAAGGCATGTGTACTTGACATTCATGCGACGAGGAAATCTCACTATCTTGGACTTACTGTCACCCCTCAGTTGAGAAATACTTTTACTCCTGCATGTATAACAACCACCATATTTTCAAGTCCACCACTAATTGCACATGCTATAACCTTGTCGTAAACGTGAAGACAGCTCCACAGTTGCAATGAAGTTGACACACTTTCCATCCCAGTCTCCTAAAAGCTTCCCTTCTTCTGGTTTGGCATGAGACATTATGAAACCCAGTGACTCATCTGCCCCTTCACAACATTTATAGCCTTGGCCCCGCCGAAAATGAAGCTAAGCATAACAGAAAACTACCAGCCATTATTGCTAAGCGCTTACCCTTAACTGAAACAACTAACAACAAGTATTTACTGACTGAACGCAGTCGCTGCCTACGAGCGGACGGGCAGCAATTGTGGCGCGGTCATAAATCAGGGGGTGGGGTTCTTTATAAAACAACTTTTGTAGATGACGCGAAAAAGTGCGGTAGCAGTTGAAAACACAAAAACACCGTTACCTGTTATTCAAACACAAGAGCGACGGAAGGTTACACTCAACGTGGCCGATGGGGTGGCCTTTAGAGCCACAGGTCTTGTGTTAGTACTACCCAGCACTTCACCAGCTCTGCACAGCCAACGTGCTCCAGTAACCAAGTAATCGGTACACGGCTTACATGTAAGTGCTGATAACAAAAGACAAATTAGAAAACGCGTTGTATGGTAAAAAGTACCCAGAGAAACAGTTTATTTACCAATCAGAGATCAAAAGGTTGCGTTTGAGAAAGAATGCTGACTTGCCTGCCTATTAATGGCTGGGGTAAGAACTCTGAGTAAGTTGCTGCCAACTAGAACGGATTTCGACGGTGGCCAATGCATCAAAAGTGCGCAGGGGGTAACTTCACTGGACTCCGTCTTAAGAAGTCATTTAGCTAACACTTCGGTATTTTTAATTTTTATTTATTTATTTTGAGCCTACCATTATTTCGATGCCAGGAAGGTGGGCAATAAACCTATATCCCTGTCACGATTATCGGTGCTTTTAGTACTGTTATTACCATACAGTATTCAATTTTCGAACATTCATCTTTCCAAAATTATTGTCAGGCCCCAGTTTTGCGGGAAACATTGTGATTGGTCTAAACATTTTTAACTCGTCATTCTCACGCCATTTTACAGCGTGACTAGCAGTTTATTCTCTGCCCCCATTTGTGGGTCAATCCCTACTCTTACTCTGTCAGCGTCTCCATTTGCGGATAAGGTCATTTTTGGCGTGTATGCATACCCATATGGTTTAAGACTAACCAACCGAGTGATCATACTCGGAAGAATAAGCCATCCCATCCAGCTTCGGCCTTCTTCTCTGTTCATCCCGGTTGCCGTCGGTGGCTCTTGCGTAGGAAGCTAGCTGTCAGTCAAGCGTGCGTTCTATATCCGTTTTGAAAATATAAAAAATATATAAATATATTCTCGTTCCACCCGATGACTCGCAACTTCATTGTACATTTCGTGGTTGAACTGAATTTCCGCACACCTTTTTTGTCTTACCACATGAGCATAACGGGAATACGACACTCTGACCTACTTGCTGATTCATCCACCTATATTATTTCTATCTTTGCCCTGCATGACCCTAAAGGTCGTCTGCGCTAGCCTTAAATATTAGACTGAAAACTCGACCCGTAGTTTTGAAAAGGACTTTCCTAGCAAGGGCGAAATGTCCAAGAATAGTACAGGATATCCGTTTATTTTGTCATTATTTCTAGCCTACTAAACCAAGATCACAAGTAAAATGTAACTGATGCGATGAATACTACATCTCATCCACCACACCCAACCACTTTCCACTACACATGCCAATCCTTTTAACCGTGCTCACCAATCAACTCAGAAACCCAATATTTCCTCGGTCTTGACAAGTCTTCCCCTCATTACTGTTCAGACAAGGCAGTTAGCAACCAAATCTGATTTATGTGCAAAGTTGACTTTTCCCAAAAATACTTCATGAAAAATCCATTTTCCGTTACCACGTGAATGTTATATTTATATGCTATTCTAGAGCTTGTGAACGACCTCATTGAAAGGAGTGACCCTTCGACGAACTTTTATCTATCTGTGGTGTGATGAATAGTTTAGAAGATCAAGATTATTTTTAACACGGGCGAATTTGTAGTCAGGAACTAGAAGAGTACATTGGCCAGGCGGGATGATAAATGCCGTTGAAAAGTGGCCTTGTGCTGCGATATCTGGAACGATTGAATGGCGGAGAGTGAACGAGAAACCTAACTCCCCGTGACGTGGTGGCAAGTGGTTTACATTCTCGACTGCGTGACTTCAACTTAACAACTCGAAACCATGAATGCCAGTATCAGTGTTGAATATTGTCGAAATTCGGGTTATTGATTACGTCTATTTAATTACCACTAAGCCTTATTTCCCCTTAGAAGGTAGTGAATATCTTCCCTCCAACTACTCTCAGATAAAGGTTGGATAGGGATCTCAAAGTCATTATTATAGGAGAGTATTTCTGAAGCATGGTTTGTACAAGTGATTTCCCGCAAATACTAGTGGCAACGGTTATTATTATTATTATTAGTCCCTTGGGTTCCTAGTGGAACATAGGGCTTCAGTAGCACGCCTCCAGTGACCTCTGTTCTCTGAGATCTTTTGAACCTGGTTCCACGACAGCCCAGAAGCTCTCATTTCCTCCTCGCACGACCTCCTCCATGTCACCCTCGGACGTCCAACTCGTCGCTTCCCATGGGGATTCCACTCGAGGGCCTGACGCGTGATGTCCTCAGTCGGCCTTCTCAGTGTATGCCCAATCCATCTCCACTTCTTCCTGCATATTTGTTGCGTGATAGGTTCTTGGTTGGTTCGTTCCCAGAGTTCCTTGTTGCTTATTTTTTCTGGCCATCTGATCTTCAGCAGCGAGCGTAAGCAGTTGTTGATGAATGTCTGTAGTTTATTGGAAATGCCTTTCGTGACGCGCCAAGTCTCTGAGCCATACAAGAGCACTGACTTGACGTTGGTGTTGAAAATCCGTATCTTGTTCCGCATGCTGAGTGCAGAAGATCTCCACACTGGTTTCAGGCTAATGAACGCCTGTCTTGCTTTTCCGATTCTGACTTTGACGTCCTCGTCCGTCCCGCCTGTAGTTGAAACAGTGCTTCCTAGATAAGTGAAGGAGGTTACTTCCTTCAAGTTTCTACCGTTGACGGTGATTGGAGTTTGTTGTTGTTGTTTGATGGTGGTGGTGCGGTATCTTCATCACTTCTGTCTTCTCTATATTCACCTGAAGTCCCGTCTTAGCTGCCTCTTCTGTCAACTTGTTAGTTTTTGCCTGCAGATCTTCAAGTTTATGTGACATTAGGCATAAGTCATCGGCGAAATCCAAGTCTTCTAGGTTCTTTTCCGTCGTCCAGTGTATCCCCCTCTTCTCGCTGCCTACTGTTTGCTGCATGATCCAGTCCACCACAATAGGAATATCATGGGGGATAGTAGGCAACCTTGTTTCACTCCTGTCTTCACTTCAAAGGCATCACTGAGCTTCCCATTGTGGATTACTTGGCATGTGGCATCTTCATATAGTTGTTGAATGAGGCGGATAAAGGTTTGCGGTACTCCGTAGTATTGAAGCAGTTTCCAAATTACTTCTCGGTCGACGCTGTCAAAGGCCTTCTCAAAGTCGATGAAGTTGAGGTATAGAGCTGATTGCCATTCTACGCTCTGTTCTATGATGATACGAAGCGTTGCAATTTGGTCAGCACATGATTTGTACTTCCTGAAGCCTGCCTGTTCCGGTCGCAGTTTTGAATCCAGTGCGTCTTTAAGCCTCTCCAGGATGATGCGGCTTAATATTTTA
This sequence comes from Heterobilharzia americana, assembly GCA_944470555.2. Classification (NCBI taxonomy): domain Eukaryota; kingdom Metazoa; phylum Platyhelminthes; class Trematoda; order Strigeidida; family Schistosomatidae; genus Heterobilharzia; species Heterobilharzia americana. Next base: position 5,684,099 of record OX104134.1, read on the forward strand.
CTTGGGGTGGATAGGAGAGTGATTCCTCGCCAGTTCTTGCAAGCACTGAGGTCTCCCTTCTTCGGCAGTTTGACAAGGTAACCCTTCTTCCAATCGTCAGGTACCTTCTCTTCCCTCCACACCTTCTGCAATAGTGGTGTGAGCATGTCCGCTGTTGTCTCTGCATCTGTTCTCAGTGCTTCTGGCGGTATTCCATCTGGTCCTGCTGCTTTCCCGCATTTCAGTAGCTTTATGGCGTTCAGGACTTCCATTTTCGTTGGGGGATTTATGTTCACTTGTAATTCAGCGGCTGCAGGTGGTATTTCTGGACGAAGTGCAGGTGGTGGTCGATTCAAGAGCTTCTTGAAGTGGTCGGCCCATCGTTTCCTCTGTTTCTCTTCTTTTGTAATTAAATTTCCTTCTTCATCTTTTATTGGTTTCATCTGTGTTGGTCTCTTCCCTGATAGCAACCTGGTTATTTGATACAATGTCGTCAGGTCTCTCTTACCTGCAGCCTGTTCTGCTTCACTTGCCAGTGTGTCGTAGAAGTGTCGTTTGTCTTTGCGTGCACTCTTCTTCACTTCTTTATCCAGTGTTTTATACATTGTGCTCAGTTCCTCTTGTCGTTGAGCATCCTTGCACTGGTTTATCTTCTGCTTCACCATCCTCCTCTCCTCTATCAGCTTCCAGGTATCCGTCGAGATCCATTCCTTGTCTTCTTTCTTCTTCCTTCCTAATACTGTTGTGCAGGTTTCTTTCCACATAGCTTTCAAAGACTTCCAGTGTTCTTCTACACAGGTTTCTTCAGGGATGTCCCTCGACGTCTCCCATTTTGTCTTGATGGCTGCTTTGAAGATCTCCTTTGTAGTTTCATCCTTCAGTTTCCGAGTGTTGTACTTGAATTGAGGTCTATCACCAGCTTCCTTGAAGGCTTTTAACTTGATTTCGAAGGTTCCTTGCACTAGATAGTGGTCTGAACCTACATCTGCTCCTCTTCTTGACCTTGTGTTAAGTAGACTGCGTCTCCATTTTCTTGAGATTGAGATAAAGTCGATTTGGTTTTTAGTGTGTCCATCTGGTGAAATCCATGTCGCTTTGTGGATATCCTTGTGCCTGAACACACTGCCTCCAATCACCAAATCGTTGAATGCACAGAATTCTGCAAACAATTCTCCATTCTCATTCATTTCACCTAGCGCCTCTCGACCCATGGTTAGTTCTCTTCCCGTGTTGTCCCCTCCCAGTTTGGCATTCATGTCGCCCATTAGAATTTTGATATCGCCAACTGACGTCTTGTCCAGTGTTGACTGAAGTTGTCTGTAGAATTCCTCCTTTTTCTCTTGCTCTGCATTATTTGTAGGTGCATAACATTGTATGATTGTGACCTTTCTTCCTTTTGAGTTGAATCTTGCTGACATGATCCTGGAGGAGATTGGTTCCCACTGCATGAGAGCCTTCGATGCTCTTGAGGACATCATGATAGCCACTCCCTCAGTGTGCTCGTGGTTGGCGTCTGGGTGACCGGAGTAGATTATTGATTCTCCCGTTGACAGTTTGGAGAGTCCACTCCCATTCCATCTGCTTTCGCAAATCCCAAGCACTTCGATGTTATACCTTCTCATCTCCTTTGCAATCTGGGCTGCCTTACTGGGTTCAAACATCGTGCGGACATTCCATGTCCCCACGTTTACTTTCGCTTTCATCGAGAGAAGACACATCGGCCAATTGGCTTCCCGAAGGCTTTCACCAACTGGCGTCATTTCGCCTCTCCGATTCCAGCGGGGAATAAGTTTGTTTTCATTTTTTATATTTTGTTTGTGCTTTGAAGTTTCTTTAGCGGTTAGATTTGTTTTACGGGGTAGGGTTGCTAGCCCTATGCCCAACCTTCCCTCTTTACCCGGGCTTAGGACCGGCTAGTAACTAGTAAACTAGTTAACCAGGCGAGGTTAGTGGCAACGGTTGGTAATCATTATTATTCCCTTCAAACTCTTGGTTAAAAGCAAGCAGGAACAGACCGTCATACCAAGAAACTGATTCCAGTACCACGCAGCCGAACTCAAATAACCCAGAGTTGTGGAAGCCAACTTGAAATTTTCCTCCTTTCGCATTCTCTTCACATCTCATCCTTGCCTTTTTGATCACCTCCTGAATCTTATCACCCTTTCTCAACAACCAACTCAAACAGATGTCTGGCAAGCTGTTACTCGGAGATCTCAACTGCACCAGAGTCCGAGTGGATTTCCATACAAACATAACCAACAGCCAGACACCCGCCTGATTTACCAGTGCTACAATACAGAAGTAGCCGAATCTAGTGGATCAAAATCTGCCAGGTAAGTTGAACTAAAATGAAGCGCAAAGAAATCGTTTGGTTGATTTATTTTCCTGAAACACACTATGAGCTGAAACGGCTGGAACAGAGAATGGAAAGTTGGCAGTATATGGCAGGGTGTGAACAACCACTGGCGATTCATACTTGACAAAATCATGCATACCATCAGTCAGCCTAATCCATTTTCAACACCGAAGTGCCCCAGGTCGCCTAAGGTAGTGAGCAGCTTCACTCGCAAACTACACAAGTTGGGAAGGCACCATTGGGCCGAAGGAATGATACCGAATACACAAGCGGATAAGAAGCACATGTACGAGGACATTGAGGGCTGACCAGCTACGGCATCAAGTTAGGCTCATAAACATGTTTGTTTCTGGCCTCAGACGTACGTTCGGCTATGTTGTATCGTTCCGTCAGGCTAAAGCAGGGATCCCTCGGCCATTAGACCCAAACGAACTGAATGGTAGTGACACTGAGGCAGCCAAACTCCTAGCTGACTAGTATTTGCAATTCTGTTAGCCATTGTCAGACTACTCAGGAGTTTGCGAATACCATACTAACCAAGTAGGAATCCGGTCACTGTCTTAGGTGTTGAGCTAGTGCAGCGCAAAATGTTACCACTCACAAAAGATGCCCCTCCGGGACAGGAAGAAAACTATGTTCTGGTGATGCAGGAAGGAGCACCAAACCTGACTGAACCTTTAGGTAAGTTATTGATGAATTTTCGACTCCCAGAGAAAGTGCCAAACCTTCTGAAGTTGGACTTCGTACCGCCAGTCTTCGGCGGAGGCCAACGAATCAGCCCGAGAAAATACAGACCGGGGAAGCTCTTATCTATACTTTTCAAAGCAACGGGAATGTTAATATTCGATAGACTGGGGGATCATCTTATGACGATAAACTTCTTCACTCCCCTACAACATCGATTCAGCTAAGGATATTGCTACTCACTGCAGTAGATAGATGGATTAGTATTGTCTACTTTTGAGGTGGAGTTGATGTCATTAGTGTGAACTTTACTAAGCTTTGCTTCACTGAAATTGAAATTAATCAGGACCAAATCACCGCTCACCGACTGGTTATCCTCACACATACGAGGTCGTTTATTAAGAGTTCCAGCAAGTTCCATGTCTAAGGATAAAGGATGTCCCAGTGGAGTCCCCCAGGGCTCGTTAGTCGAGCCTTTTTATTTTTAAACATACATGAACGACTTGCCTCAACGGGATTTGGGCGTCTTAGTCCCTCAGGGCATAAAATCCTATGCCAAATGTGGCAACAACGTATTTCCTGGAGACTTGGACTTAATAACTCTTACAGGAATTTCCCGGCATTTCGATCATAGATACTTTCACTGAGGTTTCAAAGCCTTCATGTGGTCTCACTCAGGGTTCGGGGTTATAATATTCCCGTCCGTGCAGACGGACAAATTAAACTTAGAACTCATCCAGAGGCATCCAATCAAATCGTTTTGAGGACTCAGGTCCAAAACGTATGCAGAAAGACTGGTTACGCTTGATCTACACCCTCTGAAATAAAGAAGGTCAAGTGGAGAACCGATAATGGCCCAAAACCTCTTGAACACCGTGGACACAATCTATAACTTACTGAATCTCAGTTGTAGCACTAATCATAGTGGACACAAACTAAGCCTAGAAAATAGCATCAGCCTCCCAAGGGCAGCTGAATTCTGGAATCCTTCTCCTGCAGAAGTGATGCAGGCTACTTCGTCTGAATCCTCTAAGCTCCGGCTTGATACTTACTTGAGATGTGGGTGGAAGCTTACTCAGAAGTAATTTCATTTTCACTTTTTAACTAACATATTTCGATTTCTCTTTATTAGTGCACGGGTTAACAACCACAGGATCCAGTGTTCCACTGACTCTAGTTGCGAAAACCAGTTAAGCGAAAGCTTGTAATCCGTCATTAACCATCTGAACTGTTTGATAAATTGAACAACTTGCGGCGTCGTTACAAATATCTCGGTGCATGTCCCGGCACAGAAATATCAGGTCGTTTTGCGATGACGGTATATGTAACCCTTTCTTATTTACTTAATATAAGCAGATGTTGATACTTACGACGAGCCTCTCGCTAGTTCGGTAGACGATGATTACACGATCTCTCCAAATACATCGGAAAGATACATATATAACCCGGATCGCGGTTTCAAACATGACATACCAACATTCCCAGTGACCCAAGTCGAACCATTAAGCTTTACATCAGCAGACTTCCCATTAAATGAGGTTATGAGCTCTCAACCAGGTGAGTTCGTGCATAATGACGTTATCACCATTGAAGAATCTCCTGGAGAGGTGTCTGGGCGTATTGTGTCTCGTCCGTTATTCGACTTTCCTAATCAGAAGGATGCGACAAATATAAATTGCAAGGACAACCAACAAACCTCTGCCGAAATTTTCGGCAACAGCGATCTCTTTGATGCAGGTAAGTTGTTGCCGTGATTACCTTTGATTGCATTCTTAGGTGTTATTAAACCTATGAATGCGACTGCTGAAAATAAGTTAGTGAGTAATATCGTTCCTGTAAATAGAAGCAAACTGGAGGAGCTGGACTTTGATTTACTTGATCAGTTAACTTCCCAGCCTTCTGGCACACTACAGTTAAGTCTGCAGAATCCTACCAAGTGCAAACCTAACCTACACATTAATAAAACATCTTCCAACTTTCAATCAAACCATCTTCATCTTCTTTCAAAAACAACAAATCTCTTCATCTCCAACTGCAGTATTTCGAAGTTCACAGGCAATGCCACTTATGACATTGGTGTAGGGACAGCGAATACAGAGACTCTTGGAGGATGCAAAACCCCCAGCTTTCTTGGTCTGTTAATGCCGTCGTATAGCACAAGTAGCTCTGAGGGGTTCAATGGGATGTTATTGAAATTCTCCTACATCTTGGTGCGAACGCGTTCACCATTCTATAACTGTCTGTTCTTGCCGCACCCTGTCTCTGGATTTGGTTTGATATTCCGGAGCCAAAAACTTTGAACGCCACTTCACAAAGCCTACAGGTTTGAAGACAATGGCAAAACAGTTTGGGCTACCAAAAACCTCACATGGTATGGCATACAATGTGGAAATCACAAATTTCGAAAGTGACCTGCTTTGAGCGGAAGTGACGTTCAGTTGCCTTAGTAGTGTGAAGTTTGAGATACCCTGTTACACCCTAGTGCAGTTCTGCTGCGATGTTTGCACCTCTAAGCAGGTGCAAAATCAGGTGACACTCCCTCTAAGTGACCCCAAGTTTCAACGTTCAGTGCTGGGGTTTATGTGAAGATTGGATTGTGATTAACTTTCTGTTGACCTCATATCAGCTTATTAGCACAAGATAGCAAGATAAAAAAGTTATAAATATAGAAATGTAATTAACAGTCTTAGAGAGTCATAGGATAAGAGGAAGATAGGGTAAATCAACTACGAGATATTGTATGATGTATGAATGCCTCTGCGTCAGCGAGATTGACACTAGACTCTAATATTCACGGTCCCCAACCGTCAGTGTCTATTGTCGCACAGACCCCACCGGCCTAAGCTTACTTCATCTGATACTGGACATCACAGGGGACTTTGACTAGACATGCGTGAAAAACGCTGTGTTCACGGGAGCTGACGGAGGTTTACAATTTCACAAGCCAACTTTCCCCGTTTTCGTAGAACTGTATGCCTAACCTGTGAAATACTAACCTGGTGGTTCCACGACACATGACTAGTGCATCGAAAGCAGCGGTGGTTTTACACTTTAAACCTTAAGTCCTTCGCCCTCAAGAACCATTTTTCACATAAATGAGACGGCAAACTGCTACGCAATGCATTTGGCCCTTAGTAGGGGACAGGGTATCTCGTCGGTAGTCTTGGGCGTGAGACGTTGAAAACCAATCAAGTTATTCGTATTTGCACAGCGATATCGTCGGTCTCTGATCAGTTACAGCTAATTCGAGTTTCTATATGAAGTGGTCAACGCGTATAACCACTTTCATTCCTACTGTCAGACGCATCAAAGCAGACCAGTCGTAAAACAGTATTTGCATTTGGGTGGTAAGAAACTTATTATCAACATTCTCAGTGTGTCCAGAAGACAGTATCTTATCAACATTGTCCAACAAGACTGCTTCATCTGCCTACACTTGGTCTAGTAAAGGGATTAATGTGACGTCCTTCTGTTTGAAGCAAGATGACAATTGGGTAGTTTGTGTAAGAACTATGCTGGAAACAAGGATAATAGTGCATATACTTGCCAGACACCACCTGATGGATGCATCATACTTTACTGACCAGATCTCTTTCCGCTAGGTTCTGGAAAGCAGTTACACTTACGGACACCTGATTGTACACGTATTTCTATGCGTTAAGGCGGTATCCTATCCGGTCGACTGGCATGTCTCCTCACAGTGTCTCTCACTGAAAGGGGTGCCGAGTGAGCATATCACTTTGTTGAAGGCTTTATACTAAAACAACTGGGTGTGTTGCAACCTATTGTAACCTATCATATGAGTAGTGTCCCTTAAGGATGTCCGGCCTCCACGTTCCTACTCTGTTTTATCAGAGTTCTTATGGAAGTCTTCATCTCGTCGTCTGACTTAACAGGGATCGGTCTTATCACAGGAGAATCCTTGAGAGACTTGGAGTAGGCAGACGACATAGTCCTGTTAGGTGAAGACGCTGACAAGTACAGGATCTTTCGGACACCCTGAGTGGCATTTTGAAAATGTTTGGGATGGGTTTTCCGCACCTCAATGCAATTTGTCTCACAACTGGTCTTCACTGGTGCCTTATCTAGCAGTAGGAAGTAAAACTGTTGAGCGCGTTGACCACTTCAATTATCTGGGAAGTTGTCAGTGTTGATGGATCAGTCGCCGACGAAATCTCTGCACTCATCCAACAAAAGACTCGATTGACTTCCACCAACTTATACCATCTATCGTGCCGTCGTGATATATGATTGTCTGTTGAGGGTCGAGTGTACTGCGCTGAAGTTCGCTCTATCTTACTATGTGGCTGTGAAACATGGCCATTAAAGGTAGAGGACATGAGAAGGCTTCAGATGTCCGATCACTATTATGTTTGTGGTATGTTCTGTGTCGTGGTGTCTCCGTGTCAGTAAAACAGAAGTCTGTCAGGTGTAGATTTTTATAGAGAAGAGTAAAGCCAGTTGATGAGGTTGTGAACCTCCATTGGCTCAGGTGTCAGGGACTTGTGTTATGTATGCGTAGTCAGCACCTGTCTTGTCGCGCAATATTAGGTGGTGTAGGTTTATGCTGAACGAACAGACTAAAACATGGCATCATTGCATGAAACCTCTGACTGTTGGACTGAGCTATGTAGGGAAATGCAGACTTTCAGGTTTGGGTTCGCGTGGCCACAGAAACCAGTGGTTGGAGACTTGGTGACATAGCTCACAATCGATCTCAGTGGCGCAGATGTATCCTTACATTATCTTGATCTGAATCGCTGTACTTAATTCAGTAGAGCTGTGGCTCATTGGTCTAGAAAGATTACTTTCCGGTGGGTCATTGGCGGTCCGAGCCCCTCTCCACCTACCGAGGTTTCAGCAGCCAGGTAGTATCATTAGCCCTTACACAATAGGTGTAGCTCATTGCCTGCTGCACGAATGTGCACAAGGTTGCTGAGTGAGTGCATGATGAATTCAGCATTTGCTCATATTTCCTTGCTCTCTTTTGCTGACTTCCCACCATTTCCAATCGCTTTCTTGATTTTTAAAAATCTTAGGCTGTTCTCGCTTGATGCGGTGACATGAAGTGTGGCATCTGGAACTGCTGTGCAGTAATGCCTAGTGCTATGCTGACCTTGCCTGTCTGATAGTTCATCGCAAGCAGCCCGGAAAATGTCTCAAAGCCTAGTACATGAATACCTTTATCGAGTCGAGTTGAATTAAATTTATGATACTTCCACTTCATACATGTCTATTGCTCCAGTTTTTTGTTTGCTTTAATAACGGATGGTGCTGTCTCATTGGTAATATCATCGTATAGAACATTTTCGACTTGATTCGATATCTCTAGTACTAAGTTTTCTGAAACTTTAAAATAGGTTCTTGTAACCCACAAGCACGACCTACAGCTCTAGACAAACCTATGGATACGTCGTTGATAAACTTGCCTCTTTCTCAAAAATTGACAATTACGTCTCATACTGACGATCGTCCCAATTTGTTGCGCACTCCGATTAATAGTGTGACAGCGACTCCTACCAAGCCGATTGATCGTCATTTTCTGGTAAACGAATATGCCAAACTTCACGAGAAATTCGGAGATAAACAAATAATAAACCTTATTGTTATGGGTAAGTCAATGATCTGTACTAAAACACTTCTGGTATAATTTCTTTATATATATATATATATATATATATATATATATATATATATATATATCATCCAGTTTTCGTCATTGTTTCGATTTTACATTCGCTTGTACGGATTATATGTTTTGTGTTCTAGTCTTATTATCAGTTTTCTACCTACTTGTTCTTTGCATCCTACTGCGAGGAGTGGCAGATTGAACCGAAGCACTCTGCGTTTCTACGTTTATTTAGTCTTTGTTCTGGTACAAAATAATTATATCACTTTTCATTGTAGTTCAAGGATGTTATTCATGACTTTATTCTGACTTCCCTTGCCTTTCATATTGATATGTATCACTTGTGAAGCATAAAAATCAGGCTTCAGAAATTTCGATATATATATATATATATATAGTAGTTGTGATGAATGTATGATTATTTCTGGAGTGTTTTGCTGTTTCAATGACTCCATTCTTTGAGTTACTGACTGATAACCAATACCTTGACATGATAGTCAAGCCTTCACATCACAATGACCAAACGATCTCTGCTGGTTGGAACTATTGTTCTCATACGTCTCACTATTCCAGAAAAGTGTTGGTAGTTAAACAAATAGCATCGTAGCAGGAATAGGGTATGCTATGGTTGAGATGAGTGAGCAAGAAAAAAGTATCGCTGGGTGCCTGGACGTAATAACAGTCAAGTGTTTTTCGCTGATGACCAACGTTCCATGTCCATGTTCCACATTAGAAGGGTCATAAAAGATCGGTGTAAACACAGCATACTCCTTCCTACTCAGTAACCTGCTGCCTGTAGTATGGGTTTTAATGGTGTAGACGTAACTCAATCAAGTCTCAATCCAAAACACCTAAAAGCGTTTATATGTGACCGACTTCAAGCAGTTGTCCCTTATCTTCTACAGTCGTACAAAACTAGCCCATTTCCTTAGAGTCCTAACCATCGGCTTCTTCTTGCAGGTATCATTAATAAGCCTAAATAGTTGCGGAGTGTTACCCAACACTGATGTCTTCTCCATCTCTCTCGCTTTCGCCACCCATCACTGCTTGTGATCGACGCGAAGACTCTTGGTCAATTTATGTTCAACTTGCTTTGGCTCTTCATCGTGGTCACAGCCAGCTAGAATGGACCTTCCATCAATCAGTTCGATGACATCGCGGAAATCCAATGACGTTAGCTACCCTTCAGGTGTAGGTTACCGACTGTTACCGCTGCTTCTACAGCAGACTGAATATCACGTAAGGTTTCCTCAGGATGAGCATTGCTGTCATGTTCAGATAGATGCTTGGCTACCTCTTCACTGCATTCGGATGTGACGTTCTCCAGCTGACCATAGATAGGTTTTACTGTCACCTGTTTCCTGCAACCAGTAAGGCTCTGGTATACACGATCCTGTACTATCGCGTGATTGGGGTCCGAACTCATACCCCAGAAAGAGCAGCAATCATCCAACAATAGCTTATCACAATATGAGCTGTCTGTGTCCATCATTGGTTTGATGTCGGCGGCGCCATATGAGACAGTATCTCTCCTTATCCCTAAAGTTGGTGCTGCTCAGAAACAAAATTGCAACAGAAAATCACCGCTGTTCGTTCGTTGATATGGGATTCTGTAAGTACCTCCAGGATGCCTCTCTGATTGACTCAGCTTCCCTACTTAAGCGTTAAAGTCACTTACCACTATGATTATATCCGATCGATTTCCTTTCCGTGGCGATATTAACGGTTTCTTATAGAACTCATCTTTTCTATCATCCGAGCTACAACTGGTGGACGCTTCGGTGGAGATTACGAACAGACATCGTTTGATCTCTCGATCCTTCCTAGTTTTTATAGACCCATTCAGTGGAACAACACAGACGGTCATCGAATGGTATCCAGTCGAGAAAGGCATTTTATGCCCTACAGCTCAACGCTATCCCTACGCCATCAAGTCCACGACAGCTAGCCACTGGGTCTCCGGATACTCGCAAGGTGGATTTTGAAGATTCACTGCGATGATCAGATGGGGACAATTTCATAACCACACTCGGGTCGTGTAGACAAGTCTCAAAGAGCATACATTCATGCGTAGAGATTTCAGAGGTCTGGCGAGTGATGCCTGTTATCTGGTTTGGCATAAAGTTCGGACGTTGAAAGCTTTGACATGAAATTGATAGTGGGGCTAAGATTGAAGTTCCTATGGATTTGATCGTTGGTAGTGGTTGCAGTGTGAGGTTGGGTAAGACCTAAAAGGCGTAATATCAGTATCAGGAGTCGAAGGCAGAGGAGGATAGATTATGTTTGATTGAGTCTTGTCTACAACCAGAATCGTGCGGGTGGTTGACAGTTCCCGGCTGCCCACACCATGGAAGGCTATTTCTTCTTAAGGTATCATAGTGTAGTAATTTACACTACAACGGCAACTACTTTTCGTCTTATCACTATTCTGCTGAGTTTTCTGATATGGTAGGACCTCGAGGGAACAAGCGTTCCATCAATATAGATCGTTAGGCCATTGTGACATGATAGCTACCACCATTTCGTGGTGGTGCAAAACAAATACCATACTGACGGACATTCATCACTAACTGATTAAGTGCGATTTGAGTAGCTTGTGTTTCATCGCACAGTAAGGCGATATCGTCCGCACATTCGAGGTCGAATAGCCGTTCTCCAGGTAGTAGACCTACACCACCATCACACAGCTTCTTCAGAGCTGTCTCAAGAATGTCATCTATGACAACGTTAAAGGGGAATGGAGGAGTCGCGCAGCGCAGCTTAACCCCATTGCTGATTTGGAATAATGCCCTCACTCTACCTGAGGTGTTTTCATATGGGGCTTTTAGAATGTCAACAAACCTATCAGGCACACCCTGTCTAACAGATAATTCCAGAGTACAGTTCTGTCCAACGAGTCGAAAGCAGCCTGAATGTCAAGAAACATAACGATTGCTTGTCTGGAATATGTGTGGCCGATGTTCAGGCGTCTGGTGGGGGGTAGGCACATGTTCAAGACATCCACGTCCTGAACGAAGCCCGACCTGCTCCTCGCGAATCATTTTCTGATGTGTTTTGCAAAGTCTGCGAAGTATGATAGCAGCCAATATTTTTGATGCTACTGGTAACAGACTAATAGCCTGATAATTGTCATATACGTTACGTAGGACCTTTTGGAAGGTGAGCATAACGATGGTTTCATTCCAGAGTGATGGAACACTCAGTCTGCCATACCTTCTCAAACAATCTAGTCAGTTCCCTGACTGGAGTCATTCCTTCATCCTTAAAAGAGTCATGGGTACGTTTTCTTGTTCGGGCGCCTTATGGCGTTTCAGAACTTGGAGTGCCTTGTGAACCTCGGCTTTGTTAGATTGGTCAGTGTTAAATGACCATAGATCACGATACACAAACTGAAAACGTTGGAGTAGTGGGCCATCCAGAATGCCTTTCGAAGTGCTCCATCCAGCGTTTCAGGTGTCTTGGAAGATTGTTTATCGACGTACCATCTACCTGAGAGACCGTCTCACAGACACCAGACTTCTTGCTGTCAGTGGCTCGGAACGTTCTTCCTAGCCACAAGCGGCTTTATTCTCAATTTTCAAGACGTCTTGCGAGTGCGACTGATGCTCGTCAACACTTTCTGGAGGATCGGTAACTAGCCTTGAATCTAGCTCAGATTGGTACTTAGCTGCAATGTTGGGTGCAACTGATTTGTTTGCAACGACCTGTTTAGGGCGACGGTTTAGATGACCACCAAAACACAAGACGAGCTTAGTATTCACCAAAGCATGATGAGGGTCGAAACAAATACTCTGTATTGAGTGGCATTGGTGTATGCGCCCACGCTATCGGTAACTGGTTGCAATATGATCTATTTGAGTCCAGGGTTGAGTGTCAGAGGGAGGACGCCAGGTGGCACAACAGCGATGGCTGTGGCAGAAGTTGGTGCTGGCTAGAAATAGGTTATGATCTGGGCAAAGCTGCAGAAGACGATCCTCATAATCTGACCTGTGGCCAACTAGTTCCCATCAACCACCTAAGCAACTCTACTCTGAATCTAGACACCCGACCTGTGCATTCAAGCCCCCCAGCTAGAACTGCTTATCTGTGGAGTCCACTTGGTTGAGGAGGTCACTCAGCCGATGATAGAATTCATTCTTGGTTGTGTCCGGGCTGCAACCCATTGGATCACAGACAAAGATGATAAGGGGACATCGTCTGTCTTGCCGGTTATTTCTTACTCGAGATGAACCTTGTAGCCTGACGGCACACAGACGACTGTTGATGGGGATCTAGTGGAGTAACGCAGCTTCGGCTCTAGCGCTTATTGCCGTTTGTCCGATCTATATCAAGGTGTAAACGTCGAAGGTGGCGAGCTTAAAGGTATGCATGGTTTCAAGATATGTGTATCAGATATCGCACTGGAGGACAGCTTTACGAGAGCAACAGTTTAGCGACTCGAAACAGTACGGACAGACTGGAAGTCTAAGCGTTGAGGAGCAGCTGAGTGAAGTAACCGAAATAGGTTCATATTCCATTCGTTCCATCTGGAACCTGGAGCCTGTGTGCACCATTGGCTTACAATCAGGGTTTTTCAAGTCCCCCATATGGCCCCTCAGTATCCACCAATCCAGTGGTAAACGCCAGACATTTGCTTTCGGACTTTTATTTTTGTCGAAGCATCCCCACTAAGTGAAGGCAGTGATGACGACGTTGTGAACTCGTACCAGGGCATTTGGGGCGATATTTAAGCATTTATCTGACCGTAGAAGTAATTTTCGTTCTCACGAAGTGAGAAGGAGTATTCAGTCAGCTGGAAATTTTGGCGGAACACTGGAGAGCAGTTCAACTGACCTATAGTAGCGCTTCAGTTTCCCACTTCCACTCCGAATTTGAACGAGGCGTGTATGTTTTTTCTCCACTTCTCTTCGAAGTTGGGGAAACGGATTTAAATCCCAATGATGCCATGCAGCAGGAGCTGGTTGTTTTCTGTTAAGAATTTTAAGGATGGATATGATGAATTATCAGTTTAGTGACTGTAATGCTAACCAGTATATGCAGACTGTTCTCAGTCGTAGAAAGTTTCGTTTTATAACAAGGGAGAGAAGTATTCTTACAAGGACAAGAAAACCAGTTTAACATGGTGTATATGATCCTTGGGTTCGTAATTATCCGACGCCTAACTAGAACTCAACAACAACAAACTCGAGAAAAGTACTCGGATTTCAAACCGTGACAATGATGCATCAGTCAATATCGGTTCCTGAAACTTGTTATGCTTTTTGACCTGAAGGAAGCTTCTGACATTTTTGGTCGAGGGTTGTTGAGGTAATGTTGACGGTGAATTATGAACGCTCTTTCCTTAAAGTCGCGCCGTCATTTAAACGCTAACAGAGAGTTCGGACGGACAAACGACAACTATTGCTCTCCGCCAAGGATGTCCACTTTCACAATCTTAACCGTTTTATAGGTGTCATGATGGGAGTAGCCCTACATACCTGCGACTTCTCAGGGTTTGATTTATTAGTAGGAGAGCGCCTGGATGACTTCAGACGATACAGTCTTGTTGGGTGAAGATGCTTACAAAATGCAGTCTTCCTGACTGGAGCGAAAATATAAATGTTTGCACCTGTCATATTTAAGATAGTGGATTTTTCAGTACTCGTGTACACCAACTCCTAGTTTAAGGGTGAGGAGTGAAGTGGTGGTGAAATATATCAATCATCTCACTTATTTTGGGAATTGAATCAACCTGAATGGGTTGGTTGCTGACGAAAACTCGGCTGAAGTGCAAAAGAGCCTGTTTGATATTTACCAACTTCTACCGCATAATGCATTGGCCGAATATCCGACCCCCATGTCAAGGGACAAGCATGTTGTGCTGCAGTTTGCTAGCAATGCTGAGGTTAGTTGTAGGGCATCAGGCTAAAAAGACAAGTCAGTTGATGAAGTTGTGAAGCTTCGCTCACTGAAGTGCTTGGACATTTATTGCGTGTGCCAAGCCGCCACCTGCGTCGACGTGTGATGGTAACTCAAGTAGAATTGAAAGAGGTGGTCAAATCAAGACGTGGCACCACTCCATCAGGTGTCTTACTGGTCGGTCTGACCCTGTAAGGAGGTAGTTGTAGGTTATCTGGATGAGGTCATCAAGATGACAGGAATGAATAGTTGGGAATTCGTGATGTGATTTAAAACTGACTACAACGGCGTTCATGTATAAACTCCTTTTCATCTTGGCAAATTTGAACATTTTCATTAATTTCCATGGTTTTTTATCGCCTCTCTTCTATGAATTTTAACGTCATTCTTCTATCCTGTTCTTTGCATAATACTAAAAAATGTGACATCTTAAACCTGTTGCATTTTTTTTCCAGGTTCTATATTGATTTATACGTCTTTGTTTTATGCTGTTATGTACATTCTTGACGGATTTCTTGTTAGTTTACCGACTGACTAAATAGCTCATTTCCGACTCATTTAATCAGTTTTAGTAAAGGTCATTAACCAAAGGGGTATACTTGCTAGGTGCCGCTGTCAGCTATGATACACACCGAATATAAGGAAGTATTGTGAAAACTCTGACGAAGATCTACTCAATGTCATTTTAAAGACGGTGCAATATATCGGTGATATAACCTGGTTATATGTATGTGTGAGACTTAAACAGTAACTTTCAGATTCCATTCCTGATAACGACTCAGTTCCTCAGTAAATAGAAAAGGTGGAAAGATAACAGGTATTTTGCAACGTCGAACTGTGTTTAAAGTACAACGATTTATGCATGTTTTTCTGGTGGCCTTGGTGATTACCAGACCTTTCTACTAGTTTTTCTGCTTCAATTAATCTGATATTTACACGTATAATCACGTGCCTTTTTTCGAGACTTCGAAACCAGATTATTGGTTATGAAAAGCTTTGGGGACACAGGACTTCTTATATAGATTTGGGCAATCTTAGTGCAAGTTATAACACTGGGCTAGGAAATATTTAATTATCCGAAGTAGTAAGAGATTCAGAAAGTAAGTTAAGGCGTGAGAGTATCTCAAATATTTATACAGTACTTGAGAAGTTTCCTATTATTTTTAAAGCAAACAGTGGGTCCATCTTCTTCTGAGCAGAAATATAGGTCTAGGTACAATGGTTTCCAAAATCATCGGATTTGTATTTGACACTTAACTACCACCTGCAAAATGTAAAATCCAAAAGCTTTGGATACTTTTCCGGTCGAGTACTATGTATGTTATTCTCTTAGATTGGTAACCTTTTCTTGAGCTATAGATATTTAGTTAAAGTCTATCCCATTAGCATACTTGCATAAATATCTAATTTTTCTGTAAGAAATGGAAAACTAATTTGCCTACTGTTATCCATCCTTTTATTGATGATATTCTTGGTTTCATTTCAGTTCGCTATTGGTGATAGGGAGGGTGGGGGGGGGTTGAGTTCAGCGACCCCAGATCATTTATTGTTTGTTCCATACTTGTTATTAACGTGATCATTAGTGGTATCGGTTTTTCTTGCTTTTTCGTTCATTTTTAGCTTACCTTTCTGTCCTTTGACTGGTGCTTTTTCCACTTAAGCAGTTAAAACCACAATACACAGGTTTGTCACGGTGTGAAGGTTCATATCATTATTTCCATGCGGAACTGTATTAAGGGGTTTCTTACTGCCCACTACTGTTATCTAAAACTGTGATGTTTAAAAAAAATAATTTATTTGTATTCACTTTGTTAACAGGACATGTGGACGCCGGAAAAAGCACTTTAATGGGAAATTTACTTTATCTGTTGGGACATGTCTCCAGTAAACAGTTAGCAAAATATCAGTGGGATGCGCAAAAACTCGGCAAAGCATCATTTGCCTATGCCTGGATTCTTGATCAGACAGCAGAAGAAAGAAATCGTGGTGTCACAATGGATATTGCTCAGACGTCATTTGAAACAAAATCTAAACGGGTTAGTTATCATTAATTTGTGTATGTGCAGCTGATTAACTGCACATCTTTGTTTTTGTTTGCTTCTTCTATCACTCTATATAGATGTACTCTAGGCCTGCTTGTTTACTGTATTCAAAATGTACACACCAGAAAATGCTTGTTGCAAGCCAAGCTGGTAGTTTTGATAACTATTCTGTCACATAAATTGATCGGTCACCATATAGTAACGGATGCCATGCCGCCCATCTCTACTTGCTGATCGGATTCTACCGATGAAATTTGCAACATGGCCACCAAACTAGATTTCTCATCTCATTGCGCTTAGATTGGTGTTTGGTTCTTGGAAGAAATATACGCTAAGTCAACACTATAACGAGTCTTCTAGCTTGGTAACTATGTCTTGAACCTTATTCGGTCAGTACATAAGACTCGTCGACATAAATGTGGTAACCCTCGAGTGACGAACCAACACATATAATCCAACCCCACAGAAAATCAATCACGACTCAAGTAGTTCACTGGTAACACGCCTGACTATGGCACTAAGTGATACAGGGTACGATTTCTGAGGGGACTTCAACCCATCAAAAATCTTTAGATAAGACCCTCCGTTTCTTCTAATCTGGTTGATTGTATGTTTCCTGGTTTTACTCTTTCATATTTGTCGGAAGCATCTTTATTGCATCAAGTCAGACGACAGAAGTTTCGTGAAAAAGACTAACTAAATTTTATATAAGCAAGAAAGGGAGATAGATTAATCCAACAACCATCAGATTATCATTTGACTATCTGAGATGACCGTAGTTTGGCAGATTAGTATTCATACTGGGTGGTGATTGAAGATGAGATGAAAATCTAGACTGTGATCGGATTCGAACTAGCGACCACCGGGTTACCGATGCTCTGCTCTACCAACTGAGCTACGAGGTCCGACTGCTGACGGCCACGGTCCAGATTTCTATTTCACCTTCAATCATCACCCAGCATAAATACTAGTCTGCCAAACTACGGCTATTTCATAGTCAAATGATGATCAATATGATGCTCCCCCTCTCTGATTCAGCTAGATTTGGATTGGGATGAGAAGTCCTGACTAGGCAGCCAATGTGAATACGACGAAGCGGTAGTAACGCATCACTAATTCACATGGTAGTAGGGGGGGAAACCCTAGGTGATTGAAGTGAAATTAAAAATCTGGTCAGCAGTCGAACTTCGTAACTCAGTCGGTAGAGCACCGAGCCGGTAACCCGGTGGTCTCTGGTTCGAATCCGGCCACAGTCCAGATTTTCATCTCACCTTCAGCCATCAGACTACTTTAGAATGAAAATATATTTTCTGACTTGCACATCTTGGTTTGCTACTTCATGTTAGGCTGCTGCTGTTATGAATTGGTGATGTGCCTCAAATTGTACTTTTGTGTCGATTTCTAAGTAATTTTCCTTGTTGGTATCCAGACATTCATCTTTTGACTGTCAAAGTGGCTTGGACATCCAGGTTATTGTCTTTGGCGATCTACAAAAAATATATGTCACAGCATAATACAAACTTGTGTTCGATTACTGCACTGCACAAATCCGGGAGCTATGATAACCGATGAGATCGCTATCAGCCTATTAAACTCTGTGGCTATTTAGTTAACCATGAAGATGTAGAGTTCATTGATTATGGAAAAGACACCTTTCAACATCTGTTTTTATCCCACTGGTATTTATTTTATCTTAATTTTAGTACTGTTTCTCATTGCTATTCTTGTGGAGTTGCAGGTTATTGGTTTGGGGAGATAACATCCAACCAGTGGGTTATGTGTTCGAACACCTCTCCACCTACCCAGATCTTGGCAGCCAGGAAATATCATCAGCCCTCACACACTAGGTGTTGCTCATTGTCTGCTACACGAATGTGCTCTCTATTCTTCCCTTCATAAATAAACATATGGTAGCTAGTATTGCATTACGACCGAGTATTGACGATAATGGGCTTAACAGAAAGTCGTTTGGAATCATCCTAGGAATTCATTTATCGCTGGAATTACTTCAGCTTTGATTCTTAACTCTGTATCATAGTTTCTACAGCCAAAAAGCTCTGTGTTTCATACATATTTCATCTCACTTCTAAAAGATTGCTCTAATGGATGCTCCAGGACACAAGGATTTCGTTCCGCAAGTTATCGGAGGTGCAACGCAAGCTGATGCTGCTCTCCTGGTAATCAATGCTACTCGAGGTGAATTTGAGACTGGAATTGGCACTGGTGGTCAGACAAGAGAACATGCCCGACTAGCTCGTTTGCTAGGCGTTTCCCGTTTAATTGTAGCTATAAATAAAATGGATACAGTGGATTGGTGCGAATCAAGATATCATGAAATCCAGTCGCAAATATCGGGTTTCTTGAAGTCAATGAATTTCTCCGGAGTTGTATATTGTCCAGTGTCTGGGTTAACTGGAGTGAATTTAATACAACAAGATATATCCAATGGTAAAAATGCCTCTGAATCAAATTCGAAACTTTTTACCTGGTATACAGGACCCTGTTTATTAGAACTTATTGGTAAGTAATAGTAGTTGCTAGCTTACTGAGTAATTATGGCTTTCAATCCACATTTTATTAGGCTCTTTCTTCATCAGTAACTAACGCAACTTTCAAACCACATAAATTTGCATGTTAGGCTGTGTAAGGTTTAGTGATAATTATCAGGTGTTCAAACGTTGATCATTGGGAATGAACAAAACATTTATAATGATAGATTTCTGAAGTTGGTGTTGCAAAAAGAATAAATCCGTCTGAGGCAGTAAGACAGATTCACTCACATCGTCTAACCTCGTCAACCACCTGCTCCTGTTATTCTGTGACAACAGTCAGCAAACCTGAAGGTCAATATCTACTGAATTTCCCGAATAGTTTCATTCATTGAAATACGCACTACGGAACTCCTTCAAACCTATTCCTGTTTCAAAGAACAAATGCAATACAAATTGAAATGAATATGCTTCTTAGAAAGTATTGTGTTACTCCACCCGACTGAGGCATTGTCAAAGACTTCTAATAGTCTTTCATAATTATGAGAATATGTTATGATGGTAAAAACAAATGAACCAGCATGTCCCTCATATGGTTAGATACTACTGCTTGTTCACGGCTTCAATTTCAAGCTGTATCATATGCTGCTTATTTATTTATATGGGTCAGTTTAGCCTAACCACTGCACATCCATATAGTTGACATGAGGGCCTTTAGTTGTTTCGTAGGTAGTAAGCAATACAAACTAAGATTCGTGTTCCTCTCCATGTCGAACTCACCTGCTTAGTGGTCTAGACAGTGCACAGGATTTGCTGGTGTTATCAAACTGTATAGCACAAGGTCATCTAGTGAGCTGTAGGCATCACCTTTTGTGGAATAACTAGTATTAGCTACTAGTTTAAGTGATTTAGTAAAGTCTTGGTGTTATATTGACCTTATTAAAAAAAAACTCGCATGCGTATCAGTTGCAAAGTAAAAACTCAATGGGACTGACATTATGCTGCTCGATTGTTAACCTCATCCTTTTTTTTGAATGCGGACAAATATATCCGACCATCCATCTTTACCATGAAAAGGTAGACTGGTTTCTAACCTGTTTTCAAGAGATTAGTTTGCTGCATCATTTTTGAGTCTAGTTTAAATGTTTTATAAGAAGACTATTATTTGATGTTTGATTAACGTGTTTTGTGGCTGTTTTTTCCTTTGTAGATTCAATCCCACCACCAGAGAGAACAATTGATGGGCCGTTTCGTTTTGTTGTCAGTGACATATTTAAACCAGCTGGTTCAAGTGTACCGGCTGTTGTTGGACGTGTTGTTTCAGGGGGTGTTTCTGCTGGTGTAAATCTACCAACGAGTAAAGTTATCTGCCTACCGAGTGATGTACGCGCATGTGTTAAGTCTATCAGATCTTTGTGTAATACTCGTTCAGGTCAAAATGATACTGCAACCGAAGGTTAGCTGAGATTGAACTGTTTTAATCGGGTTATAAAAGTTTCACTTTAGCCATTGGTCACTCTGACTGGCTATACTCCTTTGATTACCTTGTGTTGTTGACAATGGTAATAATGATAATCGTATTCTGTAATGGTAATGGCAGCTGAACCGAGGGTTCTCTTCGAGTCCTCTTAATCAACCCGAGATGTACTTAAATGTTGTCTGGTTTGAAAAACATGTGTTCTTTTGGTGGATTGAAACTCAATGGTCACTACCTGAAGTACTAAGGTGTTAATCTTCTGAATGCATAATTGCAGTATCTTCCCTTAGTGAATTAGGTCTTACGAAGCGCATACAGTCGCGGTAAGCCGTCAGCTAATACTCTCAACAGTAGAAATGTACGAGTGGAAAGAACATGTTAGTTGACCTTTAAGGATGAAGAAAACACTGTCCACTGACTGGTCTAGTATATTTCACAGCTTACATATTTGCATTGCCTGCATCAAATATCTACGGTTAATAACTGAGCAGTGAAAAATACCATTCCAAAAATGATGCAAATATTTCGTGACCGAGTGGGTTGCAAAGAATTTTCTGCGAAGTGCCTGTTCGAATGTGATTTTTAAGTACATACCCCAGTGATTGTTCAGGGCCAGGGGTCAGGAAGTCCCCATCATCAACACCAACATAGGACCAGGCATTACATTGTGACGGTCCAAGTTCTCACACTTCATGTCAGCACACCATGCTGCAGTGCATTAACTGGTGGGTTCCACCAGCATAAGTCGTTGAGTCATTTTGATGTGCAAGCCTGATCACTATGTCAAGATAGTAGCTATCATCCGGGGCTATACTGCACTCCTTCATTTGTCGCTTCGGATCAATATTAAGGGTTGAATGCACCCGCTTGTTTTCACATCTTACTTCTAACGTGTACGCACTACTTACTCATGGATTATTCAAACTGGCAAAATTTAATAGTTGACTAGTCTCACTATCTTGATTCATCTTCTGACGAGTTTCGTGCAATTCGTAATATTTGTTGATATATACCAATCAAGAAACTAGTCTAAATAAGTCGGGTAGTAGACTGTCATAAATCTAGGTCTCACTTGCTGGTTTGTTATTTGATAGTTTTTGTTTCCAACACTGAGAACACACATTTAAACGTTTAGTGATCAACAATTCTAATGTAGGATTGTTTCAGTTGGCTCTAAGTAAGTTAAGTTAAACACTAATAGTATTTTAGACAGTACAGTCTAGCGGTGAAAAGTTATTTTCTAAAGAAATGTCAATTTCATTATGTCAACTGGGTTTTATGTGAATTAAAGCGTCAATAAAGGACTAGAGTAATTATGTACACAGTTGCACAAGTTC
Source organism: Heterobilharzia americana (assembly GCA_944470555.2). Taxonomy (NCBI): domain Eukaryota; kingdom Metazoa; phylum Platyhelminthes; class Trematoda; order Strigeidida; family Schistosomatidae; genus Heterobilharzia; species Heterobilharzia americana. The sequence continues at coordinate 5,705,990 of OX104134.1, forward strand.
AAACATTGTTGCATAATTTATACTTTGTAGTAATTGTGATCCATGGAAAGAATTGAAGATTATTTTGAAAGTTCAGTTGTTGATCCCAACTACGTAAGAATGATTACAGGCACGAAATCAACGTAGAGCCCTTGCATAGAAGTGCACCAGTTCCAGTTGTCACATTTCACAGTAGTATACAAACAACAGGTGCATAGAAAAACAATGATATCAAAGTAGACAAAGTTGTGTGAGAGAATAGACAATTTGAAGATAAAGGTTAGTGAGAATATTCAAGTTTGTAGAAGACGTGAAACAGTGAATACGTCTGCACCATTGTCACCAAGAGTTCTCAAACACTGATTCCCATCGTCTCGAAGACCTCAGTCAGGCAGTCCACATCTCCCAACACACACCTCACACCAACAGTCATGGACTTCATCGACTGCTTCCATGTCTTGCTCTGGCCACCCTGAACCCTATTCCAATCTAATCCAGCTTCCCTTGGTCAGTTAACGTTTCAGTTTCTCCCTCTCCTCGTTGTTCTCTGAGCCAGCTGGGATGATTCTTCTCGCCTCAGCCAGCTTGGATGACGTTGCAAAGATCCTCTGGAATTCGCAAACTACTGTATGCGGGTAACCAAGTATCTTTACCGCTTATGTAAAAGCAAGACTTGGACACTATAGTAGAATTTAATTGTATACAGTACTTCCCTTTTGCGAATTTGATTGTAATTTCACTTTAGTTGATTTATTAGGTGTATCAATTTGTTGTCCACAACCATCTTGATATTTCCATGGATAATAAATTCTGTACAAAACTTAATCCGGTAAATAACTTGGTTCCGCTGTGTGGTACATGTAATAAATCAAATTTATTTACCTCTGTTTCTACTGGAAAATGAATGTCATGCCAAGTTTTCTCAGTATAAGGATTGCGGTCAAGTTTCAATAAATGCTTCTCTCTCTCTGAAAATCTGTATTTCACTTTCTCATCTTCCAATCGATCATGGACGGGCTTTACTGTCGTCTGTTTTCTGCTACCAAACTTTATGATCATTTACACTGAGTTGACTGTCAATCGTAGGTTCCAAGATGAAATTACAGTTTCAAGCCTCTCTATTCTGCTATTTGTCGCTTGAGTAACTTGTAGTTTCTACCGAAATTTATCTGGTATTACAAATGACTTGCTTTAGCAGTTGTTACTTGGTTCACGTTGACCTGAGATTATGCCGTCGTGGTGATGCTGGTTGTTTTCACTTGAATATTTTCTCTTTTTCAGCATCCATTGGAGTAGACGGTCTACCCCGAACACATGTTAAAATCCACATATGTACCGACCACTTGTTCACCTTTGTGCTATGCTATCTAGGATTCTTGTATACTCTCCCAATTATCATGCTTCTAAATATATCTTAGACTACTAAATTAACTAAGTTACGGCGTTTTTGTTTGATAAAACTATTCATTTCTCATGTGCTGACACACTTTTGCTACACAACCTGGTAGGATTGATAAAATTTTCTAGTTAACTGATCAGACTTCTTCATTTTTCACATCCCTGCTACTTATTGGTACTTGTAATACCTCAACTGGTTATTTTACTGGATTGAGTTAACTGGTCTCTATTGACATATAGGGTACTTGAACCAATGATTCTGATTCTCTAGCCACCAACAAGCAAATGACATCAAATTAAAAAAACATGGGTAATGAGTAGTTTTATCCAACAAAAAGATTCTTTAGTGCTCGCAGGTTTTTAATGATTCTCCAACTGATGTCAGTGCGTAATAAGTACTACCTTGAAATCAATCCCCACCAATCCAAAAATTAAATTTTTTATCTTATTCAATGTAGTAGTCTACAACATAGACTAAATAATCTGTAAAATCCTAATTCAGGGTTGCACATCATTTTCATCAGTCTATTAAAAGAAATAAGAAGACAGCTTGCTTGACCGAGTTGTGAGGCTTCCTCAGTTGAAGTGATTAGAATGTGTATTTTTTCCATGTCATACCAGCGTCCACCCGTAAGCGTCACTTTAACTGGTGTAAGATTAAATTAGAAAAGGTGGTGAGCATGTCAGGGTCAACTGACTTTTACTGTAAGTCGTGTTGGAGGAAAGTACTGAAGTCAGAGAGGACCGTAATTGCCAAGTGCATTATTATAAGTGAGGATAATATTTCATGGATCATGAATCACTTATAATAATGGACTTTATGATTCCACTTGTAAAAATGAAGCATTTGTCATTGTCTATCTCAACTTATGTATAAAGAACTGAAATCGATGCTTGTCTAGACGTTTAGCGATGTAGTTCAGAATCGACGGTAGTAATACGGCCTAAAGTATACTGATGGTCTTTTAATGGATTTCAGTGAAATTGGGTTTTGTGGTCAGTAGGTAGGCAGGAGAAAGTTCGATTTTGAGTAATCGCTTATCTATACGAATATTTTTATTTATTTAATTTATTTCAGGTGATCTTGGCGGAAAGTTGTTAGATCAAGTAGTAAAATTTGCATTTGCCGGTGATCAGGTGGCACTTATGCTTACTGATATCGATCCGTTCCAAACTCTTATTCCTGGTGATCTGCTTACCGACCCAGATAATCCGATCCCATCAGCCACTTGTATATCCGCTAAGCTGTTGGTATTCGCTATTCGACAGCCTATTACAAAAGGCTACCCGGTGAGTGTTTTTACTATTATTAGTTCAAAATGGTATAATCATCAATAAATCCCTCCAAACCCTCCAACTGTGTTGTTACTATTATTTGTACCCGTCTTTATTTGTAATAGTCAATCATGTGACCACGAGCGACAGGTGCTGCTACCTTAACATGGTGGTTGGGCTTGTATACTGCAGTGACCCAACGAGCTGTTTTGTAGAACATTTCCCTCGAGGACTTACCGTGCCAGAAGGGTCTATTGAATAGCGGTAAGACAAAAGGGATTACCATTACGGTGTAGATAGCTACGCTATAACTCGGAACACACACAGCTGCAATGTTCCAGTTTGATATGATCAGTTCTTTTATGCCTTACAACATTTTGACGAAATTCACTTCACAATTGAAGAGAAATCAAATAACAAACTTGCATTTTTAGATATTCTGATCACTTGAATGGATTCGAGGAAATTGGAAAATGAAATATGCAGAAAACCAACTCATTTCTGCCAAATCCGCAAATAAAATAGGAACAACCCAACAGAACACCAAATCAGTTGTGTAGAAACATTGCTCAAAAAAAAGAGACACACTGTAGTGTATCAACCCTGTGGAGAAAAGAAGAGAACTATTTGATAACTTTTCCAGAAGAACGGCTATCCACCTAACTTCATCAAAAGATGTTTACATAATTCGTAGTTAACCAAAAAGTAAACCTCGAAAACCAGCAGATGGATTGTCCTACCCCACATAAAGAACGTTACAGACCATGTCTACACTATTGAAGTCTTTTGGAATCGCTGTTTCACAAGACCACAAAACCTACACTTCTCGATATACAGACCGAAAGATTTGATAGCAAGGGAAGACAAACCAAAAGTTATTTACCACATAAACTCCAGAAACTGTGAAAAACACTACATCAGACAGAGTGGTAGCCCTCTTCGTATTCGTCTATATGAATATCAACTGGCAGTAGAGCGTCATGTTATATCTTCGCTCATATCAGTGCATACGAACAACTGTGAACATGAATTTGACTGGGGAAATGTGAAAATCCTGAATAGACGAAATACAAAGAATGCCATAGGAATTTTAGAAGCTTGGCATTCAGATCAGTCAGCGACCAACCAACACATTGACATTAACCCAATCTGTCAGCCAATAAGAAACAACAAGAAGGTCAAATTTTAGGTCATCAGGACAACCAATCGAAACAAATATGGAGACAATGATAAGACCTAGACAGAAACAACCAATCACACATCAAGCCATTGGGACATGCTACCAAATAAATTTTGGAGAAAACCCGATAGCTTACTTCTTTCTGAAGTTTGTGCTAATGATGTTGTCTTGCATGACGATGAAAGCTCCACAATTAAACCACTTAGTTCAGAGAATACAACATCTAAAAACGCTATAACTGGTGTCCTAGGGTGAGGTCGTACAGCTGGTTGAACGGAGTGTGACAATAGTTAAATGTAGCAAAGATTCGTAGCTCAGGCTGATAATTGTTTAGTGTTCTCCAAGCTTTGAGGTTTGCCTTCGAATGTTCATCACCAGGCTAGACGACTTCGGCGGCATTTACTTTACCAAAAAGTGAAGCACTTTCAAGTTGGATAGATATTTATGAAGGATATTTGCCAAACTTGACCCTCATTGAATTGTTGGCAGGGGTGAAGTTCTCCTCATTTTTTGACCTATGTGATTATTAATTGAACTGATTGGTTTCTAGCCAGTCGGTTCTTTCTTTGTAGTTTATGTGTTTCCCCTGAACGATGCTACATTCTAATGGGAAAATGGTCAGAAACATCAACCCTAAAAAAGCACACTATCCTTCTCTCCGGTCGTCCAATGCCGGTAGCATGGGTTTTCCAACTGGATTTAAGTTGAAGTTAAACCTAAACTTATGATATAAGTGAAAAACTTGGGCACTGTGGTAGAATGTAATTCCATATTAGATTTGTTTATTAGATATAAAGCGCACAGTGATACAGTATTATTTAATAATAATACTGTATCACTGTGCGCTTTATATCAAATAAACAAATCTAATATGGAACTAAACTTATAATCCCCAAAAGACCGTGTATGACTTCACAAAAGTGGATATCCAGTAATTTCTACAGTCACTCACTGCTATTACAAATACTTTTTTACGGGTACCTCAAGAAGAAGTAACCTTCCATGATGAGGGCAGTTGAGAAGCGTGAGCCAACCTTGGAGTTTTTCAGTACAAACATAGTATCTTTAGGTTGTGATCTTCAGATATGTGTGGACTTCGAAAACAACAAACCCGATAGATTCCTGACCTGTTCTCGGGTGTATTGACCAGATATTCACTCCTCCAAGTCCTGAAACTACAGGCACACCAACGCCCAACATTATCTGTATTTCTCGACCTCAAGGCGGGATTCCACTTCGTCAAACGAGAGATCTCATGCCAGTATCTCTCTGCAAGGAGTACCGAGTAAGTTCATCACTCGGTTGAAAGCTCTGTACTCAAAAACCTGTTGGCATGTTAGAGGCTATGGTAAACTTGTGTCCATTAAGGATATCCACTTTTTATTCAACTTTATCATAGATGTACTTATGGAGGTCTCCATCTCATCGTCTGACTTAACAGGGATTGATCTCATCACAGGAGAATTCCAAGTGAACTTAGCAATAGGGAGTGAAACTGTTGAGCGTGTTAACCATTTCAATTATCTGGGAAGTTGAGTCAGTGTTGATGGATCAGTCACCGACGAAATCTCTGCACGCATCCAACAAAAGACTCGATTGACTCCCACCAACTTATACCATCTATCGTGCCGTCGTGATATATGATTGTCTGTTGAGGGTCGAGTGTACTGCGCTGAAGTTCGCTCTATCTTACTATGCGGCTGTGAAACATGGCCATTAAAGGTAGAGGACATGAGAAGGCTTCAGATGTCCGATCACTATTATGTTTGTGGTATGTTCTGTGTCGTGGTGTCTCCGTGTCAGTAAAACAGAAGTCTGTCAGGTGTAGATTTTTATAGAGAAGAGTAAAGCCAGTTGATGAGGTTGTGAACCTCCATTGGCTCAGGTGTCAGGGACTTGTGTTATGTATGCGTAGTCAGCACCTGTCTTGTCGCGCAATATTAGGTGGTGTAGGTTTATGCTGAACGAACAGACTAAAACATGGCATCATTGCATGAAACCTCTGACTGTTGGACTGAGCTATGTAGGGAAATGTAGAATTCCCGTTTGTGATCCTCGAGATGATAGGTATCAGTCATTGAAGACTGTTGGTGAAATGACTCAGGTATATGCATACATTGTCTCGATCCTAATCGCTATATTAAATTCAGTATTTTTTCATGTTTCCTTGCTGTCTTATGATGACTTTCTCCATCTTTTGACTGCTTTCTTCTTGATTTTTCATCTCGCTTTGTGTGTCGGTGATAATTTGAGTAACTGGGATTGTTAATCGGTAATATTGATATTGACTGACTGAACTGTTGTCTGGCGTAATAATCTTTAAAAAAATATTGAGCAGAATACTTTGTGGTTCTCACTGATTGGTGGTCACTGAAGAGTAACGTTTTTCATGTCGCCCAGTCATAAGTGTTGGCCGAATTCGATCTGTCAATCTCATTGATGTCGCCAATCTGGGAGACACCATGGCGGTGATTGGTTGGCAGGAAGCCTTTCCAGTTTCCTACAACAAACTAACTTCACGGCTTTTTTTGTGCTTGGGTTGTATATGAACTCCAGCATATTTGATATGATTATAGTCGTGGTGTGTATCATACTTTTGTTTTTTTGAAATTTATAATCTGATGGGTTTTCCCACTTACTTTCAGGTGATATATTACTATAATTGTACTAGTGTAGCTGCTAATATTACCAGACTGAGGTTTATAACACACAGGGAAAATAAAATTGAGAAAACTGTTAAAAAGCCAAGGTTGGTTGTTTGTCTAAATTCTTTTTCCTTTTTGTTGTATTATTCAACTTGCAGTAATGTTAGACTGACAAATTAGCGTTGAATTTATTACACTTGCATACTTCATGACATTAGGCATAGAAGAAGTGAATTGAAATAGAATGATATCGAAATCAAGAAAATAGTGATATGGGAAGTAAGGGAATAAATAACTGTAAAGCGTAGCAGAAATCTCGAAGATGATTGTGAGTGAATACACGTCTATCATGGATTCCTAACATTTAGACGACTTCCCTCAGACAGACTACACTTCACCAAACAACTCCTGCAAAGTCATAGATGGTATGGTTTGGTTCTGTCTCAGTCTGTTTAGTTCTAGCCTTTCATCCTACCTCAGGTGATATAGCACGTCGAGGTGTTTGCAATATGCTCGAGCTTCCTGCATCCATTAAAATGCATCCATATCTACGGTCACTCTCCAAGTGTTTTCTTTAGATAGTAATTAGTCAATCTCATACTTATGCCTAACAGTTTTTCTTGACAGCTGGATAATGTTTCAGTACATACTTTGAAAGTAATCGTGTACCAGTACTTTATCAAATCAACTACTCTGAGTGGTTGGAGTTTTTCTTAGTTTCTGAATTTATCCAGACAAACAGTTTATATGTGACTAGGTTGTCTTCTATCTTATGTAAGCTATCGTCAGAACTCATCCTGTCGTTCGTTTGTTAGTAGTATTCCATTTCCTTACCTTTCTTTATCATCTGTTCATAATTTGAAATGTTTGTTGACTCTGTTAATGTGTCATACTGAAAGATACACATATTACTAATTTTAATGTTGCTCTGTTTTTAGATGTCTTCTTGGTAACTGTACAGCTGATGTGGAATTGACATTCGAAAGACCGATTTGTATAGAGGTGTATGAAAAGTGTAAACCTCTTGGTAGGTTTATGCTTCGTGTTGGTGGTGAATCGATTGCTGGTGGTACTGTTACAGGGGTATGTGATTTTCTTCTATTACATTCAGAAAGTTGCACCGTGTTAAGTTGACCTTATCTGTTATTAGTGTAAGATTTGCAAGTAGAATGGATGGTAGAAATCGTAAATTATAGCATTCTTGAGCGTCGTCCTTGAATGACTTTCAACTACAGCAGGGCTTTTCAACCAATATAGTTGTAGACTACACTAATGAGGATTATCTTAAGTGAAATTGGAAATATCTCAGGTTCACCCAGTCATTTTGACCTACTTATTCAGTTTGAGTTTTTCCATAAATACATCTTTCCTAAATCTCAGATGAACTATCCATTGAGGTTGCAAGGTTTATGATTAGCAAATGCATTTTATTTGTAAACCGTAGATATAGATCTAACTTCTGGATCCTCATTACTTCTTAAGATATCAAAGAATTCACCAAGGAGAATCTTCTCTTCGGTGACATCGAAATATTACACTGTTCTAGCTGAATACCTGTTTTGTAACTCACATTCCCAAAACCCTAACTTCTTTTTTCACCTTTAAGTCACACATGTAAAATGACATCAACACCTTTCAAGCTTACAACATTATCATACTGTGCAGATCTCTTCATTAGGATATCTGCAGCTTATCGAAAAAATGTTTTTCATAGAAGTAATTTGAAAAAAATTCACCTCGCTATCATTAAGCTTTAGCAAAGGTGTTTGTACTTAATTAAGGCAATTTTTCAAATACAGGTGTAGTCAAGTAATTGACAGTCTTTCCAATCCACACTGTTCCATTCTCCTTAGTTACAAAAAAAGAATTTATAGCACGGAATACAAGTATTCACACTTCATACTGAAATGAGTGCTGAAGATGTCTGGAAAGACGATGAAAGCACCACGACTAAGCAACTCTGCTCAGAGAACACAATACAACCGAGATACAGATATATTTAACGTCTGTGTCTTTCTTGACACTGAGACGTTTACTCACAGAGTAATTCATACTAAAGTAGTGGTTTTATTTTGTTTATCAGTCACAAATTTCTATAGAAATTCTTTCCACAGCTATTGTTTTTATTCACTGGTGTTTTATTTTTACTTGTGAATTGTTTCATGTATACAGATACTCCCGTCCAAGAAGAATCGCCTTATCGATTTATAGCGAAAAAGGGAATCGTATCACCAAAAAACAAAATAACAGAATCACCTCGAAGTTGATTTATTCGTCATTTGACACCAGAATGTCTTTCACTATTCTCTCTATTTCTATTGATGAATTTCACCTCATGATAGATGTTCGAACAACCCTTACAAGATCTTTTGTTCTGAAACCTTGTTGTCACCGTTTTTCTCCTCTGCATAAATACTTGACAAGGGAACCGCTCTCATGCATTCAAATTATCCTTTGGAATTGTTGTCTAATGCTGTGAACCTATATTTTGATGACTTTACCACAAATATACGGTTGAGTTGGTGTATGTAATGCTGAGTCACAATAAAATAAAACTGTTATTCCCCCTTGCGATTTCAGTGCCGTAATTGTTTGCTTACTGTGCACTTTTTTGAGTTGGAGAGAGGGGAGCTTGTTGATCGAGAAGGTTTAGCATTCATTTCAACTGGTTGTTAAGTTGGTAGTAAATATTTTATACTTGTGATTTTATTTAGTGGACATCTGTGTTTACATTCTCGAAATTCACGTCGATATGAGTCAGTAATAAGTAAATTATAATTCGATTGTGAAAGTATTTAGTGGTCGATTCTGAAGTGCCTCGAGTTGGATAAAGGAACAACAGAGACGGAGATGTTCCCTCTCTGATGTCTTATAAACCTTGAATATTCGCACCAACTTTTATCTTCAAATTGTCTATACTCTCACACAACTTTAAAGTCACTTTTTTTCTATGAACCTGTTGTTTGTATACTACTGTGAAGTGTTGCAACTTGAGCTGATGCGCACATGTATATGGGATTCTACGTTGATTCTGTATATCACGCCAGGTTTTGTAATGTTGAATATCGCCATCACTTCAGGTAGATGTTGATCTGTCTACTTATTGTCCAACCGACCATAGGTAAGCTGTATGACCGTTTTTTTTCTGCCGACCAGTAAGCTGCAGCCATACACCAGCTCGATCCCTTTGGGTCCATCATTGAACTGATATCGGTGGATGCCATATGAGACAGTATCTCTCCTCAAGTCTAAGTTGGCACTAACGAGAAACAAGTGATTATGGAACAAACGATCACCGTTTTCGCTCGTTGGTATGGGATTCAGTGAATACCTCCAAGATGCTTTTCCGATTGGCTCAGCTTTCCTACTTCAGCGTTAAACTCACTTGCCATTATGACTACATCTGGATATTTTGCTTCCAGTAGCGAAGTTGACAGCTTCTCATCGAATTCATCCTTCCCATCATCCGAACTGCAGTCGGTTAGTGGGTGTGTGCAGGAGATTGTGAATAAGTATCGGATGGTCTCACGATCCTTTCTGGTTTCTATAGATCCATTCAGTCAAACAACATATAGACGGCTGTTGACCGGTATCCAGTCGAGAAAGGCACTTTCTGCTTTACAGCACAATGCTATCCCTACACCAGCAAGTCCACGACAGCTAGCCACTGGGTCTCCGGATACTCGTAAGGTGGATTTTGAAGATTCACTGCGATGACCAGGTGAGGTCAATTTCATAACCACACTCGGGTCCTGTGGACGTGTCTCAAAGGAACAGCATACGTCCATGGCTAGAGATCCCAAAGTTATGTTGAGCGATGTTTGGTTTGGCAGAGGGTTCTTGCATAAAATGGATGATGGGGTCTTGGGAGTCTAGGAATGAGGTTGAGATTACTTTGATCTCTGAAAATGGTAAAGTTAAATGAGGCTTAACATTAGTATGAGGGTGAAAGGGCAGAGGAGGACATTTAGTTGAGTAGAATACGGTAGGTTTCATTGGGTCTTCTTTACTACTGAAAGCATGCATGGAGTTGACAGGTCCCGGCTGCCCACACCATGGAAGGATCTTTCTTCTCAGGATATCTTGAAGGAGAGAAGGATTTGTGTGACCGCAAAGGGCATGAGACATATGCTTGAGGCCTGTCACACACAGCCTTCTGCGGATTCTTGTCTTCAGATTTAGTTGATCTAGCACCGGTTAGAGAGGATCAATATCGCTGGCATGAGATAACCATGGGGCAGGAAGGAGTGTGCTAGTTTTTCAACCGACCTTATCTAACCGCCCACTCGTTCCCATTGCGAAGGGAACATCAACATCACTGCTGATTATCCCAGGGAAATACCTTACTGCTGCCACACTCCATCTAGCCAGCAATACAGCTTTGCCCTCGGACCCCACCGTAATGTAGTATTTTATACTACAACGGTAACTGCTTTTCGCCTTACCACTACCCGGCAGGCGTTTTTGGCACAGTAGGATCCCGGGGAGTAAGTGCTATAGCCAGTTGGATCATTGCGATATACAAGCTCGACCACTTTGTCAAGGTGGCAGATGTCGGTCATGCACGAAAAACCGGGCACTTCAACTGACCTCCAGTCAAAATTTCTGACTGGGGTCTCCTTGATAACCAAAATCGGCAGTTGAAGACTAAGAGATAAGGGCTCAGAATTGATTTCAGTGGCGTAGTAGCACCTGCATCTCACCTTATTGAATTTAACTATCGTTTTATGCTCTTTTCTTCTTGGTTGAAGAACTCCAAATTTCGTTTAGATTTCTACAATTTCTCTATCCTTCATCTTAGTTTTCTATACCTTGATGTGCTGATTTGAGATGTGGCAAGCCGCTGCGTGTACTGGTTCGCAGTGGTAAAGAAAAAGCGTTATTAAACACTTCCATAGTTTCACTGGTCCTTTCTCTTACATTTTACACTCACAGCTCAAAGGATCTTCAATCGACTATACTCACATAAAAGTATTCTGCGCCTTAGCAGCAACATCAAACCGAAACTCAGTTATATTCAACTGATGATACTGTTCAGAATGAAAGAAGTCATACTTAGAACACTGGTGTTAGAAACCACCAAGCAGTTATATCGATGATGAAAATGTAAGAAGCTACCAAACTAAGGGTTTATACACAAAATCGTTCTATAGGAAATGCATTTCGTTGGACATTTCAGTGGAAAATAAGTAAAATATAAAAAGAATACAATCTCCTCGCTGTCATCATAAAAATCAATTAAGTGTAAACTGAAATAAAATATGAAGTAGTTTTTCCTAGCGAAAATTCATATCACATTTCTTTTTTGGTAGTCACTGACGTTTCGTTCTTCGTTTTTCATGTTATTTAACCAAAGTAGTCAGTCAGCGCCAAGTTAACGATTAGGTCCGCTATGATTCCAATAGCTTCCGATCGCATTTCACGTAATCTGGACAGTGTTCGAGAATAGGCAAACATATCTTCATCACATGTAAAGATTGGTGCTTTTACATTTGATGGATGATCCTGAAATGAAAAATGTTTAAAAATTAGGAATTATCAGGAATAAGTTAATTTATGGTACGAGGACGAAATACGCGAAATTAAAGGATTGCATTACTACTAGCATCCAATGTACTTACAGTCCCTCCTTCTGTGGCTGAGGGAATCACACTTAAAAAAATCAGGTGGGAAATGAATACCCATTTCACCTAAATTGTAGTGGGCGTTGCTGATAACAACGGATATAAGTAGTATATATGGAGAGGGTGGCAGGAATCATAGGGAATTACCGGCAATGGGTAAGGTTTCTGCCAAGAGCAACGCAGGGGACAACACAGGCGTATCACAGGGGATGCTGCTGATAAGAGTGTATGAAGAGCCGGTCAAGAGCAAATCAAGACAGGAACGGAGAGGAAACGAAGACATTTGCAAATGGGTGCGTTAGTGCAAGGAGTACCATGTGTAACCACTACCATCCCAATTGTTCGTAATAAACATTCTATCGTCGAGTTGTCTTCTATTTCTTCAATTTGGTGTCGCTGCCTTTGGACGTGATGAAGATTCCATGGCCTGCAGAGTTCGAGGATGGAGATGTGAAGGTCTTCCTCAAGGACTTCGAGGCGGTAGCGGAGCTGGTGGGGTTCGGGATCCAGAGGCGAAGGTCGTGGTGTTGGGGACGTTGCTGCGGGGCAGAACGAAAGCAGCATATGACGGAGTGAAAAGTGGTGATGGGAAGGAGACTTGGAGAATGGTTCAGCGCCTGGAGGCAGAGTTCGACAGCTCGGCGGACTGGGAGCAGACGATGCAGCAGTTCCGCAGGGCGAAGCTGGTGTTGGCTGTGAAGTTGACCAAACTACTTCGACGAGCGTTTCCCACGTTGGACGAGGATGCCCAACAACAGTTGCTGACCGTACAGTTCACTAAGAGTGTCCCGAATGCCATTGCCCACCAGTTACGGCTAGTCAATGCAGCCCAGCCCATGGACATTAGCGAAATGGCCAAGGTGACCAGACAGCTAATGGGTACAGGAGTAGCGGCAGTGGAGTCACCAGAGGTAAATAACTGGCAAGAACAAATCAACAACCTTCAGAAAGAGATAGCAGCACTGCGAATGAGCGTCAACAAACAGAGTAAATGCTTCGTATGCGGGAAACCGGGACACTGGTGAAGGAATTGTCCGGAGAGGCGGAAAAGAAGACGTTTTGAACGATATAATATGAGTCCTGTTTGTCCGACTAGACTAGATATCGTAGGAGCCATAGATCGAGGCGCGGTGTATGCTAGATTGCGAATAAATGGTCGGGATATCGTGTGTCTCATAGATACAGGGGCAAAAAAAAAAAAAAAAAAAAAAAGGCAGTCTCACAACACAAGACCATGTGCGCTAACGGTCCATACTGTTGGAGGACTTGCACTGGATATTGCGGGCTTGTCAGATTGCGTTGTTGATATCAAGAGCCAGAAAATTAGATTCCCATTTATTGTGACCGTTCGCGTACAACGCCGTCCTAGGTGCCGATTTTCTGAGAGAAGTGGGTGCAGTGATTAACACGAGAACAGGAATAGTGGCAACGAAGTACGGGTCGTTCAACACTCAGGAAAACAGCGAGGTAGCAGAGATTGAAGTACCAAAAGCACCGTACCCAGAAACGCCAAACATCATGAAGGTGGTTAAGAAATATGACAGATTGTTCACAGGAGATGGAGACCCCTATGGTTATTGTGACAAGGTTCAGCATGAAAACCCAGTGACCAGTCAGGTAACGACAACATTCATCACACGGCAAACACCATGTCACTTGGAACAAGAAGTTGGGCGCCAGATTCAGTAAATGCTAGATGAAGGTATTATTGAAGAGGCTGACAGTCCATACAGTTCCCCAGTACTTTTAGTAAGAAAGCCAAATGGGAAATATAGATTCTGCGTGGACTTCCGGGAGTTAAGTAGCATAACGCAGCTGAAGCCATGGGCCATGCCGACGATAGGAGGAGGTACATAAAACGTTTGATCACATCAAAGAACTCCTAAATGACCAGGAGATGACGTTAAAACTACCAATACCTGGTGGGCCATTTATCGTGTCCACCGATGCGAGTGATTATGGAATAGGGGCAGTCCTGAGACAGACTGAAGGAGTAGTGGAGTATGCCAGCCGCGTTCTAACACCCGCAGAACAGAAATATTCTACAATGAAAAAGGAATGTCTAGCGATAGTTTGGGCCCTGGAGAAGTGGAGATCGTACCTCCTCGGTCAACGATTCCATGTTGAAACGGATCATAAACCTCTACAGTGGCTTAAGACAGCGAGAGACCCCAGAGGAAAATTATCACGTTGGGTGTTACGACTGCAAAAATATGACTTCACCATCGGCCATGTGGCAGGGAAAGAAAACTGGTTGGCAGACTTCTTATCAAGATCTGACGAAGAAAATGAGCTACCTGAGATTGCATACGGTGTACATGCAGTGGGATGGAACCCGTAAAGACTTATTCGCCTTCAGAAGTCGGACCCGACACTGAAAGAAGTGATCAAAGCCATAACTGAAGGGACAGAGACACAAACGTCTGTGGGAGATAAAGAGTTGAGAACATTGTTGACGCAGAGAGAATGCCTACGGATGAATATTTATGGAATGCTAACGTGGCGAGAAAATGACGGAAGCTGGTTGGCAGTGATTCCGAAATGTCTTCGCGACAAAATGATTCAAGAATGCCACCAGTTAGCTCATACAGATGTCTCACGGACAGCTGACCTTCCAGACAAAGTACATACTGTCCAGGTATGAGAGAGGATATTGTCAAATACGTGCTGGGGTGTCCTCATTGTCAACTGATGAAAGGTGATCGGTATGTACGGCCGCCACTGCAGTCGATTCCAGTAGCAGCGGTTGGTGACCTGTGGTCGGTGGACGTAATGGGACCATTTCCGCAGACGTCTAGTAGCAACCAATACCTGTTGGTGGTGACGGAGCATGCTACACGATGGGTAGATGCTGTCGCGATACCTGATCAATGCGCGAAGACAGTGACCGCAACGGTGATACGGCATATTATCGCGGATCACGGTGTACCGAAGAAAAAAATGACCGACCAAGGTCCTTGTTTTGAGAGTGAAGAATTTAAATCCTGTTTGAAGCAGCTTGATATCAAGAGGATAAGAACGACGCCGTACCACCCGCAGACTAACGGTTTGACAGAACGGAATAACCGTACACTGAAGGAGTGGCTACCTTCGAAAGAAGGAAATTGGGAGACGGAACTGCCGTTGGTATTATTAGCTCATCGTGCCTCGGTACAAGGAACAACCAAGAAGTCGGCGTTCCAGTTAATGTATGGCAGGAAACCACGGCTCCCGATACATAGTAAGACCTAGCCCCAACAACAGCCTTGGAACATGACAAGATTGAGAGAGGAGCGAAAACAGGCTATCAGGAATGTGGAACGAAAACAGAAGGCTGATACTGAAAAATCTGAGCAGAGAAAAGGAAGTAAATGGAAACCATTGAGGTTGGAGATCAGGTGAAATGTTAAGAACGAGGATATACGTCAGGAGG
>OX104134.1:5722002-5761742 GCA_944470555.2 Heterobilharzia americana
TTAAAGAGTACCACACTTTTTTGCATACGTCCTGCCTACCGGAATATACCGGCGAGTGTCAAGAAGTTGTAAAGAGTTGAGACAAACACAGTGTTCAGTGACCTGACTTTCTTCGAAGTCACAAGCAGCTTTACCCACTGTTTTCATGGTTCCTTGTAAGTACAATCAATTCTCGCCTATAATTTCTGTAGGTTCCATGACTTGGATTGGATTTTGCTTAGTTTGTTATTTATTTGCAGAACTGTAAGAAACCAGTTTGTTTATGTCTATTCGTTTTGGCCAACGATTTTAGTGACGATCAGAATGCAAAATGAATTTAGCACACTTTAAAGAGTGATCTGAATCTAGGCTAGTCCTCCAGTAGGAGTGGGATTCCTGACTACACCCATGCTCATCGCAATGTGCTCTATTTGAGTCCAGGCCGGAGTAACAGAGAAAGGGTGCTTATTGTCTGACTAGCGACTGGCTAATCCTCATTGGCCACCTGGGCGACTCTCCTCCGGGCCTAGACTATAGTTCTACATATACAAGTTCCCCAGCCTCAAGATACCCGTCGAGTCCAACTGTTAGAGAAGGTCACTCAAATGGATGAAATTCTTTCCTAACTGCATCTAGGCTATAGTCATAGGCAAAGACAACGAAGAAAATCTATTCCCCTTACCGGTTACTTCTCACTCTAATCGAACTTTCTAGCCTATAAGTACGTAGACCGCCGTTGATAAGAAGATAGTTGACTAATGTAGCTGCGGCTGTTGCACATAATGGGACACTAACACCAGCATGACCCGCTGCTGATGCCACATGGTGACTGGGTAAGCACACTTTTAATTCACTTTTAGAACTGACAAATAGGATCTTGTATTCGGGTCTCTGATGTACACCTAATATGGATAGGGAGATTTTACAGAGTCCTAACCAAACCCTGCATGTTTTCCGATCTGCATCAAGGTCCAGACGTTGAAAGTGGCTAGACTAGACGGTACGCGAAGTCTCAAAGCAGTTCTGTCAAGTGTTTCACTGAAACATTACTTTCTGGAAGCAACTGTTTGGCAACTCAAGTTGTGCAAACAGACCAGAATTTTAATTGGTGACGAGCATTTGAGTGAAACAGAGATGCACATAAATGTAAATATGAAATGATAACAAAAATATAATATAACTCAGTAGATTCTTTATTGGATATAGCATACAAAGATACTGTATTGTTTACTGGATGACGTTTCGAGCGGAACTTATTTCCCATATTCATATCACTGATAAGAATATGGCAGTAAACGTCTTCCAGTGAATAATACTGTACCACTATTGTGTGCAATATCAAATAAACAATCTAGTGTGGAATTATACCCTACCACAGTTCCCAGTTTTTACTCTCATAATTATCAAAGACAGTATGTGTAAAAATAACCACTATGTAAAAGGGAATGTGAAGATTGAGTAGACTGTTTGTTATAGCGTAGATTTCACTTTGTATAGGAAGAGTTGATAATGCTTACTAGTCACAAATTGTACGTAAGCTGTGGTACTACCTGGTTTGCTTGAGGGATGACTCCCCGATCTTTTGACTTGAAATCTGATCCAGAAGTTAGTGAAACAACCTAGAATGCAGTATTTTTAATGGTGACCGAGATAGATTTGTGTGGCATTCCTCCTTTGTGGATGGTGGGGCGCATTTGCACGACTGATTTGAAATCAAGGTTTTCCAACCCACCCGGGTGTGCTTTCTGTGTGCACCAATGTGGTTATGAGATCCAACGTTTGGTTTCTTCCTCTCATTTCTGTGGGGACATTCCCAGCCACGTGAAGACCGATTGGGAATATGCTGGCAGGAGAATATGAGAACATCTCGACAGAATGATCGGGATCATCCCATCCTCAGCTATATCTGAACATTTGAGGGGTAGGGTGTAACTACTCTTGGTTGTCTAGTACTTATCCAAAGACTACACTAATTATTTTACCTCGATCATATTCTTGTGTATAGATATCTGTTTGGCGTCATTATTGTTTTGAAATCTTTATGTTGTTGGTATATACAGACGAATTAAGGGGCTACCGTTCGTCTTTTTTTCATTTTCATTTAGCCTGACTCCAGGCTAGTCACTATTCGATGACAACACGTTTATCGTAGCAAAACCTAGTTTAGTATGTGATTAATCAGACATCGTTGCACTTAGTCCCATCCAGACAACACCTTGTAGTTGTAACATGGAAAAACTAGTGTAAGCCCTTTACATTTCGTTACTCAGTGTATGCTGATACTGATTGGTTGCTTGAAGTAATTGGAAGTAGTCTGAATTCATTTCACACATTCATTGGTTTGGAGAACTCACTCATTTCAATTGCCAAGTGTACAATCTCACGTACATAGACCATTTTTATAATCCAATCTTAGTAATATGTGTTTGGAGGTCATTTTTACTGATGGCTTGAAAAAGTTTACAGAAACACCTAGTATATTGAGTAATTGTAACTCGGTAATGGATATGTAATGTCCTGGGATAGAAAGTGCATTGCTCGACTGGATCCCAGTTGACCATTGTCTGAGCGCTGTTCGACTGAATGGTGCAGCGAGGACTAAGATGCGTTCAGCTGGACATTATCTAGCCTCCTACTGAAAGCCAAAGGTTCAGATGTTGTAGCCGGTGTTTCTAATGCTGAAGTGGATAGGCTAAGTCAAACAGAAAGTTACTTTGGGAGCACTTTCAGGATCACAGCCGAAGATTTGGATAACACCAATCGCCTACTACTATTGTGCTCATACAACCACCTATTTCTGGTGAGAGTGAACTTCGCACATTGACACTGATATTGTGTCCGCCGAACTCAACTGGGGACGCAGACAGACCTTATTGCTATCAGTTGTGGCTAGAATGGATCAGTGGGAGGTTAATTTTCCTTCTGGAGCACATGTTCGGACATGGAAATATAGACTTCTCAGTTTGTATCCAGTTGACAACAGAAGTCGTTAATTGGAGACTAGAATAACTGAAAATCGATATTAGAGATGTGAATGCGTCCATTTGTTATGCTTATCTTAATTGTCATACCGAATCCCACTATTATTTCCTTCCATGTTGTTCTCTTTTCACAACTTACTACCTACCACCTCCATTGTTTTTTTCCTGATATCTCTATCCTTCTGCCTGGTGCCCTTTGTCTTGATCTTCTGATATGACGTGTAGTCACTTGGACCGTTGTGCAGTAGCACCAGTTCCCAGGTTGGTGTTTCCTTACCTGCTTGATCTATGCCTAAACACTACCACTTTGAATGTATAATAAATTTCTGAATAATATTGTTGTATCTTCAGAATATTATCAGTTTCATGTCTGATTTTTGATAATTCTGTACACCTTATTTCGGTCGTAATAAATAGGCTCCCAAAGATCAAAGAATGGGTAGATGAACATGATCCAGGTGCTGTAATTATTCCTTTTTCTGCTGATCTGGAACAAAAAATTAGTGAAATGTCACCAGAAGAAGCTGAAGCGTATATGAAAGAAAATGAATTCACTAGTATGCTGCCAAAAATTATTCGAGTCGGTTATCAAACTTTGCAATTACAATATTTCTTCACATGTGGTAAAGATGAAGTGAAAGCATGGACTGTCCAGGTTTGTTATGATGCTGTCATAGAGATGACTTTTTTTGTTCATTCAATGATTCCCCTTTTTGTCAAGCAAAGAAGGAAATTAAGGCAAAAAACTGTTGATGGTATTATTAATAATGATAATGGCTTTAACCACTTTATTCCAAACAATGACAATACATGTGATACCGTAGGGAATACTCAACATACAGATTTCCTCCTTGTACAGTATTTTTCAGTGAAATAGTTATAGCATCTCAGTAATGTTATAATGGCAGTATTACAGGCAGTAATATGAAACACCCAGCTGTTGGTACGTCAAGTTATACAGACATACAAAGTCAGCGTAGAACCTCGCACGCAGATGCATTGGCTCCATGTGGCTCCACTGCGGTATGTGAAGAACAGGTAAACAGAAAAAGAGCGATATCAAAATAGACAAAGTTGTGTGAGAGAATAAACAATTGAAGATAACCGTTAGTGCGAATATTCAGTCACGGACTTCATCGACTGATCCCATGTCTTGGTCTGGCCACCCTCAACACTCTTACAACCTAATCCAGCTTCCCTTAACATCACACGTCAAGGTAGGTGGTGCATCGGCATGCGCAACACATGTCCAACCCACCACACCCAATCAAGGTTCACAACCTACCTCGTCAATCGATTTGCCTAGTACCCTTCGACTGACCTCAACATAACTCACATGGTGATTCCACAACACGTGAGCGATACTACGAAAACCCCTATGGTCAGAAACCTCCAGTCTCTTCATATCTATCTCCCACCTCCCACAGCCCCTTATCAGGACACAAGTCCATTGCAGCATAGTATACCTCGTCCTTTAAAAACAATAGGTAGTTGGATATCTCGCCGGCACCAGAGGTGATGCATGTTGGCAAATGCTAAGCAAACAATTTTCTATCACTCCTCAGATTTCGTCATCAACCAGACCGTTCGACCTGATCAAATTCCCCGAAGTAGGTCAACTTGTCGATGCATCCCACTACTTCTTCACTCACGACCATTAAATCCCCACTGCCTCCACACTAGTCCTCGGGCATCACCTTACATTTCACAGATGTGAAACACACACACAAAACATACTCAGATTTTTGGTCAACGTCTTCACAACACCCTGCATTTTGTCAGCCTATTCACCTAGCACAACAATATCGTCTGAATATTCAAAGTCAGCCAAATGCCCTATACACGATGGGTCACAAGCCCCGTGAAGTCACACCTATCTGAGGTTATGTCCATTAGTACATCTATAACCAAACTGGAAACAAATCGGTGACACTCCCCATCACTGGCCGACATCACTAGTTCTCGTCAATTCACATGACAACTCTCCATATAAGCCCTGACAGACAGATAGACAACATCAATGTACAACCTCGCACACATCCACGTCAGCTCAAGTTGCAACACTCCACAGTAGTATACAAACAACAGGTGCATAGAAAAACAATGATATCAAAGTAGACAAAGTTGTGTGAGAGAATAGACAATTTGAAGATAAAGGTTAGTGAGAATATTCAAGTTGTAGAAGACGTGAAACAGTGAATACGTCTGCACCATTCTCACCAATTTCCAGCCATCTTACTAAGAGTCAACCCTCAAACACTGATTCCTATCGTCTCGAGGACTTCCGCCAGGCAGTTTACATCTCCACACATGGCTCAGGCCACCAATAAGGGACTTAATCAACTAGTGCCAGGTCTTAGTCTAACCACCGTGAACCCTCTTTTAACTTAATCCAACTTCCCCCAACATAGACACATCGAGGTAAGCGGTGGCTCGCTTGGCCTGCGCATTGCATGTCCAGACCATCTCATTAGATGACGGTTTACAACCTGACCTGACATCAACGTTGCTCACACTTTGATTCCACCATACACGTGCAATTCTACGAAAACACCTATGATCAAAACCCTGCAGTCGCTTCATGTTTTCTACTTCTAACAACCACGTCTCACAGCCGTATAAGAGGACAGAATGAACGACGCAGTATATCCTTCGATAGATAGTCGAAAATCTCGCCAGTCAACACCAGAGATGACTCAAGTTGGCTAATACCAAATGAGCCTTCTGTATCCCAGCAGAGATATTTGGTCATCATTCAGCGCCTTCGGGCTGATGCAACTCTTTAAGTGAAGTGATCAACGCATTACACCACTTCACTCCCTATCATTGAACTGGGAGTATTAGCAGCAGACCACTCCTAGAGTATCGTTCTGCATTTGACAGATGCGAAACACATGCCTGCAATACTCATATTTCTGCTCAATGCGTTCAGGAGACCCTGCATTTTGTCCTGCATAACCAGGTCAAGTTATCATCTAGTCTGCTAAGGGTATAAAGGCATATGCTTAAGGTTGGTAGTGCCGGTGCATTCAGCCAATGCAAAAATCTGCGATTCAACTTAAATATCTCATACACAGTAATATAATGTTCTACGTTTAAAAGTCTACTGCCATCTGTCGTGATATGTTTTCCTTATTTCATTGTTAATTTAAGTAGCAGGTTGAAAACATTTTAAAAATGCATGAGAGTAAATAATATGTTAGTAATTGAAAGGTGGCAGTTCTATGTAATATACTAGATGGAAA
Organism: Heterobilharzia americana; assembly: GCA_944470555.2. Taxonomy (NCBI): domain Eukaryota; kingdom Metazoa; phylum Platyhelminthes; class Trematoda; order Strigeidida; family Schistosomatidae; genus Heterobilharzia; species Heterobilharzia americana. The sequence goes on from OX104134.1 coordinate 5,728,208, forward strand.
AAAATTGATCGCCTAAGCTGCAAGCAGACTGCAATATTGACTTGTCTATAGTCCTCGGGGTCTGCTTTGTTTAAAAAGATAGGTTCTGCGAGTGTACTTTTCACAGAGTTGGTTTGCAACAACGTCTGCAACGAGAACAACTTACCTGACCTTCTCTAAGCTTCATGAAATAAATCAATGTGTACGGGTATGAAGCTTATCGCGGTGCTACGATAATCACTACTTTCAATAATACTGTTCAAGGTTTTGACGTTTTCACTAGGTAGATGTCCGTACCTATGAAGTTCCACTTATGCTTATTGGACCATATTAGAAACTTGATAAATAGTCTTCGTTCAGTGGCGTGAGCACTAAGAGTCAAGCATCGATTATTCTTTAATGATCTATACTTATGCACTACCCAGTCCTACATAGGATCAGTCTTGATATGAGTAGCTTAGTGGAAGAAGCCTGGCTTTTTTCAACGAGTGGTGCTGGTTGGAATTGCTGATGAGACATTAGTTTGATAATTATTTGGTGTTTCCCGAGGGTTGAGGTTTGCTCTTAAACGAATTCGTCATTACTTACTTCATAAAGGAGTCATTTTCCTCGTATTTTCAAATTCTCCCTGTTGATTAGCAACAGTAGACACACAACATTAACCAAACGGGTTTGTCTAACTCCTATCATGCAGCGTTCAAATTAATGCCCAACATGAGTTTAGCTCTTCCCTGGTTCGTTTGTAGTTAAACGCTGAAAGTGCATTCCTCCCTACATTGGTTGACCACATTTACAATGGTTATGGGTGATTTTAAATATGTCAGCAGCCGTCTTTCAAGGTCTAAAGGTGGCGTATATGAACTATCATCAACTGAGATTTTTACATTGATCAGCTGACAACAGTTAATGCTACCTCTATGATTGTAGAATCATTTTCTTGCATGGTATCGAAAATTCTTGTACTATTTTCTTCCTCTGTTAATCAATCTTTTGGATTTGTTTACATGTTCCATTACTGTGTGGTTGTATAGTCGGTCTGGGTTTTAACTCGACTAAGTGGAGTGGGGATGGATACATACCGATAATATTAGTTGATAACCAAGCTATAAAAGCAGATTAACAAAAGCTGGAAAATATGGATCAGTGTATTCCAGTGTCGAGTGGGTTCGGCTTTATATGGTGTCATACATGCGCATTACTGTGTATTCCAAAAGTTGGACAGAAAATCAGGTTGTCAAGCTAATCTTAGTCTGTAATGAAGGTCACTGTAGACTTAAAGTGTTTTGTTTCGCCATAATGTATTCTGACTGTTCACAAGGGTTTGCTACTCACTCGATGCTACGTTTTATATCCGTCTTGAGAATCTTTATTTTTTGCCCTGTTATTATATTCTGTCATTGACAGTGGATGATTGCATCACCTTCATGAACAGTATAGTGCGAAGGGAACTAGTGAGTACCACGTGTCTATTCTATCAAATTAAGTTAATAACTGAAGATATAAAGAACCTATCTTTATCCATGGACAGTAACTTGAGCAGTCCACTACGTGTTCCGTTTATCTGAAGCAGTACAAAGTTGTTGGTGAGAAAAGAGGAGTATATGCGGTGTTCTGTGTGTTGTTTTTCATAGTTATAGGTTTCTCAAAAAACTATTGACATCTGTTGAAACTATATACTAGTGAGTACCAATAACCTTAGACTATGTAAAGTATTAGATACAGACTGATCAATAATCAGTAAAGTGGCTACTTCCGTTTAGGGGTTTGTGGGGATTTATTGATTTCAATTTGGTACTCAACATGGACTGATATCAGTTGGAGAAATATTGGAAACCTGGGAGCACTAGACACCTGTTTTGTCCTAGTATGGGAGTCCTCAGCAGTGCGCGTCCAGGACCTCGTCAGGAATCGCGTGTGTCAGTCCATGATGAATACCAACTTGAAACCAATAAGTCCCTATAACCCCCCAAATTGAATTAATTTAGTGCTCATGGGTGACTAGCTTCGAGAGGTGATTTCTGAAGTTCCAATGATTAGTCGTGATCCCCGGGGGCAAACCTGGTAGTAGTGAGGACAAATACTCAACGATGACATTGGGTGATGGTCGCGGTATCTCGGAATTTGACAAAGGTTGGGAGTATGGACCATTGGATTCCGACCCAGCGAGCCAATAGTAATTTTCTGGCCACAGAGACTAAATGTCCTGGGTTTGAACCCTGGTACGGTCCTGGGTGCACACTGTTGAGGAGTCCCATACTAGGAAGAAACAGCTGTCAAGTGCTCCCAGGTTTTTAATGTTCCTCCAACTGATGTCAGTCTATGATGAGTGCCAACTTGGAAGTGGCTACTATTTTGCAGTGTTTTTCTTATGTACTTTGTTTGTATCAGAGAAATTAATGGTCTCATCTTTTCCACTAAAATGATTGATTTGTTTTTTAGTTGTATCTCAAATACTTAACTTCTATAAGGCATAACTTTGATGTTAAGGGATGTTTGCCATCCGTAACCTCACCGTCTAGCTTCAAAAGAATCCTTTGGTTAGTAAACTGTAGTCAATTGTCAACAAAAGTTGGCTTTTCTTGTGTGTGACTTGTTTTGTTCCTTTTTTGTTTTAAATCAGGCTAGTGTGTTTGCCAAAATCACTGCAGTCTCAATTACTACAAAACTGCTTTCTTTTTAGAAAGGTTCAAAAGCTCCTCAAGCTGCTGGTCGAATACACACAGATATGGAACGTGGCTTTATAATGGCTGAAGTTATGTCATATGAAGATTTTAAAACAGAAGGTTCAGAGGCTGCAGTCAAGGTAATTATTTTACTTGTTTCCTAGTTTCATATCATTTCTCAAATGTTATGCTTAACTCAGGTATATATTTTGTTAGTACTAATGATAAGACAATGAAAGCTTCACGATTAAGCCATCCAGCTCAGACAACGCAACACAACCAAGGTCATCCACTTGAATCACAACCATTCTCCACTATTTCAAACTTATACGACCGTAGTAAACCGAACAAAGTAATTTTGGCACCACTAAACTCTGGAAGATTCCCATCACCTTTCTTTTCAACCAATTAAATAACCCTATGCATATTCCCTGGTAAACAGGACGTAATCCACACATTGATATGTTTCCAGAGGTTTACTAGTAAAGCGTAGATATTCAACTGGTGTTTGTTCTCCATTTAATCTGTTGCATACTGGTTTGTTTATGAGGTTATAAGTTGCTGCTGTTACATAAGGTTTGGTAATACTGCGTAACGATTTGAACGTGTGTAGTTAGACAGGACATATAAAATTGGTAACTCAGTAGTTTCTAGCCGTGTTAATTTACTAAACTTTCTCTTCTGTAAACATATGTCAAGTAAACTAGTAGACTGAAGCATATTTTTAAAGTTGTGGCTAATTTGCTATTGCCAATAAGTAAATCCAGCGTTCGAAACCCACTCCGGTTATCTTTTAACCCATCGAATGGAATTATTTTCGCTGTCTTACCGTTAAAACTAACCGATTTATTTCATTTGGATAAGCGCAATGTCGAAATTATTGATACAGAGTTTGGTATTTGAGAATATATGTTAGTTTAATGTACATATTGAAGTTGCCCAACAGCTTTGTAACTAACCATTTGAATTCAGTATCATTTAGAACATCTGTATTTTAGGTGGGTAATAGTTATAAATGTTCATTATTGTGTTTAAAAACTCAGGTTAGGTACATTGGTGACTTAAGTTTGGTATATACTTCTGATTCCGGTGAGATATCCAAATGCATATTGACAGTCAGATTTACTACGCAACAAATTCCTTTTCATGACTGTCGAAAATTACCATTAAAAGTAGAGGGGATAAGAAGAATCCCAATATTTAACCATTGTTTCCTGTGTAGTATTGCTCTCATGTTTTAAGGAAACTACAATATGAGCAATGTAGATATAGTTCTAGGTGATGGACGTCAGTTTGTGAGCAAGCCTTGATCAACTAAGATAGCTTCGCCCTTGTTACCTATTCTAGGCCCTCGTCTATCCTAACATGCTGTTGACTGGAATAGTGTTGAAAGGTTCAGGATGACCAGACCAAAATATGAAGTAAGTCTGCGAACCGTCTGTTCGCTTGTCAAAGAAAATGTAGACTTCCTAATTGCGGACTGTGGTGCAACCGAAGACTCTTGTGATTTAGCTCAAATACATGTACATCATATTTTCACCTTAACCATAACACTGCATTTAGTTAATTGTTTTAGCTTTTACTTCTCTGTCCTTTCATGGCTCTTGTTGACTCCTAACAGTATTATTTTTATGCGGACGGCTCTATATTGCCGGATATTCATGATGCCATATTCATCTTAGTAACTAGCAGTGGAATCAAGGACGCGCGTTTACGACTCGTCAGCTGGAGATGTCCCTACACCCCATTAAGAATTGAAGCCGGTAATCATCGCTTCAAACGCCATATTGTTATCCACTAGGCCTCGAAGATGAATATAGTATTTATTCTTACTGCACTCTTGTTATCTTGTATGCTAGTACGACGTCTGACAGTTTGTACCGTTAGAAATGGCAGCCGACTACCATCCCTCCCATTCCTATTCAGTTTTGTCATCGATATGGTGATTTTTGTCAGAGAGCCTCAGGTTTCCAAGATGTAAATCAATGTAACCACGTGTGAATAAATACACTTTTTATGTTCACCTATCCTTTTAGCCCCTGTTTTCGCACTGACTTGTTTAATTACTGTTTGTTTTTTGAATGTGGAATGTAGAGGATTAAGCTACTCCTGAAAAAATTGCATTGAAGCAATTGCATATTCTCATCTCTATCTTTGAAACCTTCAAGCTAGAGTAAAGTGTGGTGTGATGTTCAACACACTTAAATATCTTATGTTGTCTCTGTCTACAGTTCACTTTCTCCAGTTATGTTCTTTCTAACACGTGTTTCTTTCTGATCCTTTTGTGTGTTCTTCAAAAACGGTAAGGTGTTTAGAAAGTCCTCTGAAAATCAGACTGACTATTCCAAGCATAGAAGACTAATGCAAAAGATGATGATCGTCAAAATCTCGCATTTCTCAACTGAAAAAAAAAAATTAGATCTCAGTAGAGCAGACATGTCAATTGGATAGAAAATGAATATGCATGTAGTAAGACATAAGATCTGTCGTACCACTCATTTATCACGGTGCAGTCAATTTTTTAGTTATACGGATAACGTCAAGTATATTAAGCCATTGCTTTCAAACACGACTTAAAAACTCTTGTTTTTATTGTGAGGTAAGGATTAAAATTGTGGCTATCACCAGTTTAAAAAGGTTGTTAACATTATTGCATGTAAACTCAAAGCAAACCCTTAGATATTCTCGTCTTTTTGGCGTTATAAAAATGTAACGAATATTCTCGACCTTCTTTTACCGCATTAGGCTGCTGGGAAATACAAGCAGAAAGGAAGAGACTACGTTGTCGAGGATGGGGATATTATACTGTTTAAATTCAATGCTGGTGCTGGTCTACAAGCAAAGAAAAAATGATGGATGTATAATAAATGAGTGGTCTTAATTACTTTGACTTCTTTCAAATGCAATCTTTATATCTTTTAGGAATTACAATGGTTTTTTTCGTATGAGATGGACGTATACCACTTCCATTGGGGGGGCATTGCTCCGGTATGATATTGCCACTTAGTAACTAAGTTTATAGTGAGCTGTTAGGTTGTAGTTAAGGCAGGTTGTTTATATATTGAGGTCATACGATTTCCCACGCATATTTGATGACTCAATGTGTGAACTATTAGAGTGACAAAATTAAGTGAAAAACCAATTCGAACTGTCTGACATAGTATCCGTCCTTGCCATTATCGACAAATAAATTTAATACCTCTGGTTGTAAAAACGAGAGACTGTCTTCCAAGATACATACGCCTTTCTACCGAGTGCCAGCAACTACAGAACCTAGGTCAAGTGGGACTGGCTTCCTGCTCATTGTCGCCAACTACCTGTCAAAATACACCGCAATAGTTAACCTCCTAGCTTGGTGATCGGTAGAATTCGATCAGCACTCAGGACTAGACAACATGAAGTTGTCATCCTGTCTATCCGAGATAACCGTGGTTTGGCGGACTAAAACTGGGTAATGATTAAAGGGGGAATGAAAATTTGGCCTATCGTGGAGTTCAAACCAGTGACCACCGGGTTTTCGGGTGGATGCTCTACTAACTGAGCTACGACACCCGACTTCTGAGCACATGTTTATTTCACTCCAATCACCAAGAGTTCTGGCAAACCATGGCCATCTCAGATAGTCAAGACGATAATCAGTATGATGCTCCCCCTCTCTAGTTCAAGTGGATTTAGTTTGAGTTCAGAAGCTCTGACTGGGCAGCCAGTGTGAGCACGATCAAGTGGTATTAATGTGTCACGAATCGGCATCGCAGTCGGGTAAAACTCTGGATGACTAAAATGAACTAAAAGTCTGGTCAGTAGTCAAATCTTGTAGCTCAGTTGGTGGAGCACTGTACCGGGAACCCGGTGGTTGCTGGTTCCAATCCCGCCGCTGTCCAAAATTCCATTTCACCTTTAATATCACCACCTAGTATCAGCATAAAAGCAGTTACTCTCCAGTCACCAGTGCACCATAGTTGATTGTTAATAGTCTTTTTAAGTGAATCATAAGTCAGTTGAGTGAATGACTTTTCAACTCATTGAAAGTAAAGTGAATTACTGTTTTGCGGCTACTCTTCGGATCTAGTCTCTGACAAAGAATAACTTAAAGACTTTGATGCATCTGATTAAAAAAACAATATAGGGATGTACATAGAAAACCATAACAGGTAATTCTCAAAAGTAGGTCAAATAAAGGTTAGGTTACGCAAGAAGCATGTACAGTTAGAACTCGCTGACTGTATTTTACATAAAGCTTGTGTGACATGATTTTCGCAGTTAAATTAATCATCGAGGGTTTCGTTTGTTACAAAACGTTTCTATTCGCTTGTATAGATTGGTCAAGCATAAACTTTTATCTAGTGGCAATTTACTAGGTGTTCCTGAGATTACTCTGAGAAGACTGCCTTGCTTTTTAGCCAGGTGCTAGTTGCTTCCACTGGTGGGGAACTTTATGCTAATCCTGTTGTGCTGGTTTTCGTTCAAATGCAGATGGTAACTAAGCACATAACCCTCTTATTAAGAGAAGCTGGACGTATCATCACTTTCTTGACAACGCCAGCAGCGCTTCTTTGAAATTCTGTGTAGCATCACGAGTGCTCAAGTTGCATTCGTTCTCATAAAACATAAGTCGTGAAAATTTCCAGCATGTTTATTCCAGAAAATCAATACAGGAGCTTGCTAAGCAGAGTTCTGAAATCTACGATTTAGAGGGTATTAAAGCGGCGTCAGTAGCCTTTACCAGTTTTTGTACACAAGGGTGCAGGGCATGAATTCGAGCGTTACCTTAAAAACTTGAGGCAATGTTGGTGACATGTTGATAAACTATTGAGTTGTCGCGCTGTGGAGACTCAGAAGCTATATGCTTTCATTTACTGAAAAGCAAGTTAGAGACGACAGTGGTAACTAATTCTTAAATTATATCTATGGACTGTTAGTGCTACCACAGATCAATCTAGGAACTAAGGAGTATTCGACCTTGTACAAACAAACGAAGGGCAAAAGTGTTACAAACTGGGTCAAACTATCGCTTCAGCGTTGAGTCAATCTAAACTTATTTTACCCAGAATAGCTTGAAAATTTCATCTCAGATTGGAAACAAAAGCTAGGGAACAGCTGTCACACTCGCTCACCTACAGACATGCTTAAAATCTTCCGATAATCAAACTGGTATGCTTATCTAGTCAAGTTCGTTAGGAGATCAGTGTAACTAATTAGTTGCGGCTTCTGACCAAGTAAGGATATAAGCGATTCTACTTTGTCAAGACCTTCTGACGCATATCACTAATGGATATGATTTCACTATTATCGTGCAAAATGAGTTACCAAATTACCGCTAGAACTCATATCTTCGGACTCAGTAAGCTAGTTTGAGGTTGATAATAAAACTGTAGCGTCATACGCTCCCCCAAAACCAATAGCCTAGGGTTTGACGGCTCTCGACATTGATGCTGACCTTGATAGTTTAACTGGACTCACTAAGCTGAAGGCACCCGGTCAAGCATCCTCGCCATTTGGCACGCTGTCGTGTTACGTTGCATTGCTAGTATTCGACTCTCTAGCCAGTTAGTTGGAACGCATCGGTATTTTGGCATAACCATCCAAATATACTATTCCATCCGACTACGCTATCGTGTTCTTCCTTGGTCTCGTATACGTGGGTATATAACAAGTCCGAATAATTAGTGATTGGTCTTTGCGTCTGTCAAGTTCGCATCAGGACAAATCCTAAACCATCTATTCATCACTTAAGAGAACTCATCAGAAAACCCGTAGCCACCGATTTAGCACGACTTTTTCGCCAAGCATTCAAATGAAGAAAAAACGAAATTGGTTGTAGATTTTATTGTTGCAAGGAATACAAATTCACAGTCAACTTCTAAGACCAGGTCCCTCGGATTCAAAACAGGTATCAAGTTAAGTGACGTGCTAAATCCTAATATATTGTCTCCGTCACAGTTGCCGAGGGCGACTAATGTTGTTCATATGCAGAGAATGACCAGTTGAATTGGGGCGTTGACCATTGAAGGCCAAACCTCTTCCTCGGGTAGATAATGCTTCCGTGATTTCATACCTGTTTGTAGGCTATTTCAATTAAATGCTAAATATCGACATACAGCAGCTTTCACTACACCAAATTAAAATTCATTCTATGCCTTCTGGTGTGGAAAAACAGCTGTCTCAACTCAACGCACAATGCATACTAACCTGGAGTTGCTTTCTCTCAGGTATGTCAAGTCTATCGAGACAGCATGACTGAAAACCGAGTTAGATCTAAATAATATCTCAAGAAAAGTAAGGTTGTCGAGTCTGCCTTACTTATCCAATTTTATCATGTCACTTTTCATTCCTCAACATGTATATGTTGCCCAAATCTATTGAATACCAACTTCGACAGTCAAATCAAAGTAAGACCTCAAATAGAAGTAAATCGAATTTTTAACGCCTAGAAGTACCAAGCAAAAAAGAAGTGGACAGAAAAAGAACCATACCAAGGTAAACAAAGGTAAATAAGACCAGCGACTGAAAATGAAAGTGGGAAAATCCCATAATTCGAAAGTGATACAACAGTTGTGAGTTTGCTATATTGTGACCTATTTTAAGCCATACAGCAGAACTACCGATCCCTGTTGTCTTCAGATGGACGTTCTATATTTCTTTAGGAATTGTCCTGGTACGCACTTGACAGGCGCAATGGCCAATTACACATATTGTTCGTACTTGTTATATACCCACGAATACGAGTCCAAGATAGGACACAACAGCTTATTTGGATAGAATAGTATATTTGCAAGGTTGCGCGAAGATACCGATGCATTCAAGATGACTGGCTAGAGGGCTGATTACGAGCGGCGCTATGCACAATGACAACGTGACAAATGGCCAGGATCCCTGACTGGGGACCTTCAGCCTGGCGAGCCCAGTTAAACTATGGAGGTCAGCATCAATGTTGAATCTAGTCGAACCCTAGGTTATTGATTCTAGAGAAGTATATGACGCTACAATTCTCCTGACTCAGACCGACTACGAGACGCCATGCTATACCTTAATATGTTCACTGTAAGCCTTCATCTACCTAATCGCATTTCGTCTAACGCTGCACGTCGACATAGGCTGTCGCTGGGCATCCCTAACCTCGCCAGATGACTTTCCTTACACAACACCATTCGTCTTGTAGCGTCATACACTTCTACAAAATCAATAGCTTAGAATTTGACAAGATCCGGCACTGATGCTGATCATTATAGTTTAACTGAACTTACCAGGCTGAAGGCACCCAGTCAAGCATCTTGGCCATTTGGCACGCTGTCGTGTTATGTTACACTGCTTGTAATTGACCCTCAAGCCAGTTAGTTCGAACACGTAGCTACCTCAGCCTGACCTTGCAAATATACCGTTCCATCCGACCACGCCGTTGTGTTCTTTCTGGTCTCGTATTCGTGGGCATATAACAATTTCGAATATTTAGTGACTGGCCTCTGCATCCGTCAAGTTCTCACCAGGACGATTCCTAAAGCCTAAACTCGATATTGTTAATACGACGACTGCGACAAATGCAAGTAGGGCTACAAAGATACACGCCATCAGGGACCTATGACCTCTCCATACCTTTCACTTCTGACGGCAATATTTCAGATATTTATGCCAACACACGGCTAACTGTCGTTGAGCAGGCTCGCCCTTTGGCAAACAGTGGATATTTTGCTGGAGCCAGAGATGATGTAATCCGGTAAATACCAAATGACTCCTTCCTATCCAAGCTAAGATTCTGTCAACAATTAACCCAGTCGGGTCAGTGAAACTCCGCAAATGAGCACAGTGGTCAATTTTCTTGACCATGTCAACCAATTACAACTTGAAAACCTGATCAATCATGCCTACATAATCATACCTACTCGAAACATTTCAAACCTGTGTCCGACTACTTTAATCGATGCATTTTTCTTTGTTGATTAATATATCACACAATCAAACAGTTTGAATAACTGGATAACTTTTCCGATAGATTTCACTTCCCATAGTATGACGGTCATAAACATATGTGAATTATCTGACTCAACACCTGCCCCAGGCATGTGGAAAGTCCTACCACTCCCTTCAGAATCGAAGAGAAAGAGCTGGAGATAAACTCTTTCTTAAGTGTGTGAATGTACGAGTTATATTTGACGTAAATCAGCGATTCAGCGCAATTGCGTCTCTAGGGTCAGGAACCAACAAGATACAGACATATACATGACATCTGCGTAGTCGAGGGGACAACGAAATTGTCCATCGAATCCAGTCGACGCCAACACATGCACAACGTGACATTTGCTATCCCCCAACGTTGATCATATGTGTAAATCGGCTCTACAGGTCAGTCACGATCGAAAGGCACAGTAGTAAGGACATTGATACCTGCACTACTTGCCACAGGTCCCAGTTTCTAGAGAAATAGCAGATACACTCGGCTGACGAGTACAACAAACATGAAATTTGAGTCCAAGACTCCGTGTCTAATGCCCTCAGTAGAATCACATAGGTCAGTGAAACTTTCTGAGCTTAGTGCTTTGAAATTCATTAACTATACGCGACAACTTAGCCGCACATTTCCGTTGTCGACAAAAGCTTTCCTCACTTACATGGCTATTTTTACACCAGTATTACAGATACTGACACTAAAGACAGTTTAAAAGTACCTCAAGAAACTAAGTTAGGCACATTCATCAACGTTGTCCATACTCGTGAAGTGGGCAGTGAGCCACGATTGTTGTAGGAGGGCTGGCGATGCAACATGGCTTCCCAAATCTCAGTAGGTGGGGGGAGAACTTCGGCCCCCTACAATATCGGCGTCCTTGCAAAGTGTCGCTACATATATTCCACAGCTGACCGGGCTCCATGACATAATGAGGTTATGTGGTATCTTGCATGAAATGAGTTGGGATTCCTTGTGCCTCTTCTACTCCAAAGTGCCTACATACAAAAAACGTAATGAGATCTCCCACAAAAAGACAGCGCTATCCCTAAAGCCAAATGGAAAACAGACTGTCTGGCACGGGAGAACGGTATTGTTCAATGAACGGTCCCGAAGTATTATGTAAACTTTCGAAAAGCTGGGATAAGATTGCAGCACCAAGCTGAGGACAATATCTTCCTCAAAAATTAGGAATCCCTCACTTCCCGAAGTCAAGTTACACCTAGAAGAAATAAAGTTTCCCAACACAGTAGAACAGAATTTCACAAGTGCACCACACCGGTAACGTAAAGATCCACACTAGAGCATTGCATGCATCTAAAAAACAGTGTACACCCCTGAGCAAAAGACAGCACAGTTATCAAAGCACGCTTCTTATCTGATTCAGCACAAGGTTAAGAAATTGATGGCTCAAATGCGAAACTGCCAGCGTGGATTTATAGCAGGAGAAGCAGGATTCTGCTGCCTTTGATCATTACGAATGGTCGGAAAGCAGGGAATTGGCATGGCCATAAGGCAATTATTGCCAGTGATGACAACAGACTTTGGAAGCATGAGAAGTTTAGTTACGAAATTAGATTACAGCTGCATGTGTGGTTTCCGTTGCTGAGAGGATATGAGCAGTTGCCATGGGAATTCTTGAATTGGCTAAACGAAGTTCAGTTATCCAGTGTCCAGTGTGATAACTTGACTAGTCAGCTTAATATACTTCAAAATACACAGCACACCAGTAGCTGCAGATGATATATACAATGTCTTCAGTGCTGTGACAAGAGTCCCCTTTCTAAAATGTGATTATATACATCAGCTCTCATTACTGAAGCGATTTGAAACCTCTTCTATCTAACTGATAGATAAATAAACCAACTTCTAGGGAGCTATAGAAGTCTTTGCATTCCCTCGAATAAAACATGCTACATTTCACTACCTAGCCACTGGATCGCAAATAATATCACCCCGTTCAAATGAGTTTTGTCGATTAAGTCTGCAAAATGTAGTCACTGGGCCAAGTGGCCCGATCGTAATGAGCCTCATTTATTGTCCAAAACTGTTACCGAGAATTTCCGCACCCGTAGCTTTATACTTGTAGGCACTTGCCAGTGAGGGACATCTGAGATCTGAAGAGACAGGTGCACTCTGTCACTCAGTAAGTAACACGGTCAGTCAGGTGGTCGCCTAATCGGCCTAGTGGTGACACTGACAATTGGTGCCTGTGAGGAAGGGTCAATTCCTTCCAGTTATCAGATACTCCGTGAAGTATTTGTCTTCGTACCTGCCACTCTTTCATGCAAATTGTTATAAAACAAGGCATAGATGTAATTTAATTCGGACTCTCACTCAAATGAACTCCTTACACTTTTTGTGTGCAGTGTGACAGATTCCATGACTTGTATTCAAGGTGACAGACATGCAGAAACAGAAAGACTGCAAGGGTTTTAGTTGCCAGTATTAACAGCATATTACACAAAATCAGCAAAAATAATAAGATATTAAAATAAGTAAGAAGGATGTGAGAGGAAAGAGAACAAATACATGAAGGTGAGTAAGATATCTACTACGTTAAAAGTCATAAGTAATGAATGCACCTACATCGCTGTGATCACTGGGATACTCATTCATTAATTCTCAAGATCAAGAAGAGCCTAGCTTGGAATAACAGCAAGCGCTAGTTGTTCCGTTTTTACTCAGTACTACCTCCTTTCGCTATCGTAATCTTTCATTCTCATTATGTCGTATCATTACATGACACGCCTTCCTCAGCATATTTGTTTTAACATTTTTCAGTTCATACCAACAAATTTTCATGAGGATAAGAGTGTAATGCTCCATAGCATCTCAAGTACCACGGTGATATGACAGAGAATAGCGACACTGAGCGTTTAATGGAGTTATGCAGTCACAATACTTATGTACTCAGACAGGTAGGTGAAAATGAAGCTAAATATCGTGCAGTCATGTGCTGATTTAACCCGCCTCAAGAAAAACAAAGGAGTGAGAAAGAGGGTACTAACACAGGTGAAACAGTCAACGACTTTTCAAATATATCTGTAAATATTTCCCTCCAGGAGACAGCTGACAAAAATGGCAAACCACTGAGCCAAGTAATTTCTGATTGCAAACTAATAAATACATGTCTACCGTGAACGTTTTAGCATCTAACATTCCTTTTCACTTCTCTTTTTGTCACCAGCGTTACCCACTGATAAGGTATTGACTGTTTTGATACCAAATTGGTTGATAAGAGCCAGTCGCTTGTTAGATAACAGCACCTCAGCCTCTCGCAATTCATCAACTGTAATCGCATCTTAATTCCTGTGAGCTGTCATACATATTAGCCATTTGGCAAGCAAGTTTTCCGGATTGAAGCACTGGTGTGCTTGGCTGTTACGGACTTTGCGTGACTTCTTTTGTTCGTGGCTTTTGAAATTCGGTCCTAATCTGTTGATTCTTGTTGTTATCTGATCACTGAAAGATAGGTGGATCTCTCTGAGAATCTCAAACTTCCGGGAAGACAGGGAAGTACTCATCTACCTTCCAAACGCCAAAGTTATGTATATCTCTATCAACTTCAGGATACCTAATATTTGGACATTTTTCCCCACTTACTGAAGAATCCCTATAAAATGGCAAGGAAAGTTATTGCAACTGCCTAACTCGTGACTGTGTTCAAGTTAACTGATGTCTAATATCCGTTATTCTTCGAGTTGTAAACATTCGCTGTTCATTAAAGATTAATTTATATTTTTACCATCTTTTGCTTGTTTTCTGAAAGTGAAGAAAGGTGTCAATAGCTACCATGGGAAAAGGAGTACTGATGCACAAGGGCTAAAGTAACCTGGCCTATCACCAAAAGTTAAAAGTTCCCCCAACGACCTTAGTTTTTGAATGAAGTCAGTTGTAAGCAGCCATACAAGCATGTTTGTCCGATATTCTCGAAATGTTGAAAGCAGTTGTGTAAGATGAAATTTCTCCCGCCACTGATCCTCAGGCCCGACCAGAAAAGTGACTCCCCGTTGGACGTCCCAATGAAATGAGAGAGATCCTCCTACTTCGTGGCCAATGAAGTGGCAATCGAATGCAATCCTACTTTAGTCGGTAGTCTTCAATATCTCCGACAGTTTTTCTCTGGAGCTGGTTAAAACTGTGTCACCAGGGATGAAGCGCGACACACTCAGCTTACAATGTTCACCATCTAAGGAAAAGAACCAATAGGTCCCGATGTCCCGTTCTACTTCACTTTAATTCACCACTGCAACTCAGGACACGACGTTTGTGACTTCGAGACAACTATAATGTCCACTATATCATATAGCGAGGTTAAGCTATCCCCTACCCACCCACTTTGTCAGCGCTACACACAGAAATTCCGTGGCGCACCGACTTCACAAGCTTCACCGAGACCGTGAAACATTGGAAATGGGCTCCAATCAACGAATCGCTGGGATGAAAAGCTGGCCAGAACTCTACTGACCCTCACACCCCCCACAGCTGTCACGCAGCATGGTGGTGCCAAAGCAGTCAATCCAGACGTCTCGCACAGGCAGACCAGTCACCGCAATCCACCTTTTCAGCCTATTCACCCTAATTCAGTATCTATCAAAGATAATCAATACCTCGACAAAACCTCGTGAAGATGCATACTTCTCAGTAAGAAACAGTGCTTTCCAACCAGAAATAGACATCCTTGTCGCCTTATGCTATCCAGCCCAAGGAATCCGTCTCCATTTGGTTCGTTTTTATACAAATGTAAGTACAAAAACACTCCTTACTCGGTACCAGGCTGTAGGGGGGTCTCAGCTGACCACTGTGTGGTACAGCTCCACGTTGGCGAGAGCATGATTTCACGAAATAACAAGAGGTTTTCTTCATCACATCCGACCCCGTAACATTCACCTACCCAGGAATACAACCTCGGTGCGCCCTTGACGTGTTTTAGTTCGCGACTCTGCTTTACAAGCCCTGTAACTATCCCTTTTAATATTCAGAGTAAAGAGCCTTATGCTTACCCTAGTCATGACGTAGGGGCTACTTTAGGCAACATATATCCCCAGTTCTACGAGATTTGATCTTTCCTGGGGACCTGAATTGTTGCAACCCTGGCCGTGCAGATGAGGAAAACACTGAATTCAACTCCCGTTGGCCATGGGCAACAGCGCAGAAACACCGTAAAGACACCACCCCATCTCCCTGGTCGATAAACGATCGATCGTCGTATGAAGCGACAGGTGACAGTTCTGAATGCGACGCCATGAAACTCACATCCCGATATCTTCTACCCCATGTCCCATAGGCCCATACGATGATCACTAGAGAGCCCTTTTATTGAATCTTGTGGATGATCTAATTCTTTTAATAGCCCGTCAGAATTCTCTGTTCTTCTGTTCAACTCACGTTTGATTTGTGATAAGCTGAATTGTCTGAAATCGTTTACTTACTGGATAGAAACTTGCTGCACCGCAATCGCCGAATTATGTCCTTTGGAACTTGGTTGCTTACAGCCGGTTAACAACCGAGAAGTCAGGAAGATCCAAAGACACTGCGTCAGGCTTATCTCCCCTTGTATATCATACAGGGCAGATATCACATTAGTCGACTAGGGCCTATGTGGTTACGGCGAGCAAAGGGGAACCTCAACACTTATTATAAAACTTTACACCGTGAACTGACCACTTATGTCGATACAGCTCGCTGACAGAAAACGTTTTAAGCTTGGAGACCAAGATTCGGCAGCCACATTGACAACTGCACCAAAAAGACGGTAGTTGTTCCGTTGACGTTGCAGTTCGGCTTGTACATCACGATGACCCGAAGAGCTACTTCGTAGAACCCGTGTTCCTTCGAGGACCTAACTCCAGAAAAGTCCGTCGGATAGTGACCAGACAAAAAGCAGCCACCCCTGGCATGTTATTAAACAAAGAGTTGATGTATTGCGGTGGCTCAGGTCAGTCAGCAGTGATAGGTGGCGATTCAAAACTGCAGGACTTATGCGTAACGGAAAAATGATTTGAAAATCCCTCCTGATCACCTTATTTGACAATACTGAAATTCGGTTGAAGATTTTTACCCTCGTTATGGATGTTGTGCATTTGACCCTAGCCGACATAACGCTATTTGGTCATTTGACTGTCTTCCTTGACTTTGCACTCATTATTTGTCTCTGTATGATTGATACTCATCATAAATGCCTCACTTTCCTATGTTGTGGCGCTGGACTGTCGACAACGCGACGTTGCTGTACCGCGCCCGACATTTAGTTCCGGTTCGACTTACGGTTGTGCTGTGATTCGGCTGCTCATCTTTTTGCTAGCTACTGGAAAAATTTATTTGTTGATTTGGTTCTGGTGGACAGAATTTTTGATCCCCTTTTATCAGGAATATTCCTACTGACTTTCAGGTACTTAACAAGTATATTTACTCAACCAGTTTTTCATGGTATAGTACGCATTTGTGCCCGAGAACGTTTGGACTGCATAGTTGCCGAACGGCACTGCTGAGTACCACAGATTTTGCAACGAATCTACCGCTGGTTTGCTAAAAGCCATGTCATTGACGTTGTTGACCCAACCTTTGGCTGTGCCCCACTTGCGGAAGTTCGGAAACTATGTAGCAGGATATAGGAACTTGTCAGATTAGCGTCAGTTGGCACTGTTTAGTCGTTTCCCGCGTTAAGGTAAAAATAACTGGATTTTGGCTGTTACATTATGTCCGACTACATCCTCTGTGATAAAGACAGATTTTCTTGCCATTAAAGGGTCCGTGAGTGACCGTTCTCAAGTAGATGTTCACTGGGCTTTGTGGTCGCAAACTAACCCTTCTTTTCCAAGTATCGCAAAAAGACTTAGTCTCCATAGTGTGCGCAACATGGAAGATTCAACCGGCTCCACAACTCCATTAGCGCTCACGTTTTCTCAGACAAACTATCTACCTCTGGCGTTCCTACCTTTGCTTCCCTCATTTACCAATTCTAGATCATTTCTAGTTTCGCCCGCTACTGCAGCTTTCGACGAATATCTGAGTCCACGGAACAGCATCCCTGGCCTATTTAACCAGAGCTCCAACCTATATATTGGAACCTTCAGTGTCCCCACTGTACGTTAAATTGGCCGACAAGCTTCGTTGGCCAAAACTGCGGCAAACTGGGCCATAGATGTATGCTGCATTTGTGGGACACATAGTGGACCCAAGTGCGGTTATTCGCCTAACCTCTCCCGGCCAATATGTTGGATCCGCAGAATTCACAATTCGAGTTTCTAGAGATCCGATGGCTAGTTCCTGAGGTTTTGCAGGCGTAGGCATGACATTAAGCACTAGGTTAGAAGGCCCGCTACCAGGCTGGATCCCGGTTGAAAACCGCCTTCGCGCTCTCCAGTCACTGGCAAGGTGAGAACAAGAAGAAATGGTGAAACTCGCCGTTGTCTCTTTGTTATTTCTGGTCACAATATGTAGGAATAAGATAAGGATAAGCAAGGAAACTAGGCTTGAGCTGGGGAAGGAATAATAGCAATATTTACTCCTGAATATACAGGCACACACCACTTTTACAGGTATGAATAAGTCACCATACAAATTACATATCTTTTTATTCCAGGTAATCTCAACCCCCACCCATTGCCACTAGAAGATATAAGTGCTGCATGTTTATACGATAGGACATCCCAGAAGGACAAGTATGCGGAAATTTACAAGTTGGACAAGGGAAGTAATGTCTCGACATCACATGAACTGCCTGGAGAAAGATAAAGATTGAAACTAATACTTCCACTGTGACAGCTTGTACTTTTCTATTGGCATAACGATGAAAAGTTTATGAGGGCGTGCATACGCAAGTTGTACATTTATTGCACTTCACTCAATGTACGTTAATACCGTTTCACATCAAAGATTCATAGCGTTGATGAATATTACAACTGAGATCCAAATATCTTCATCTTTCCAACTCCAGTATCTAGAACCAATAGACTTGTTTGAATGCGTCAAGTGGACTTCCGGGACATCTTGTCCGCCGTTTTCACGGGCCGTAACAGGCTTGTGGTAGGTAAGTCTTTGAACTTTCCTGGTCACTTTCATGATAAATAGTAGGTTTTGACGATCATGAAGTTGCAGTCGAGTGGACGTTCTCTGTCTCCGTTCGTTGCAGTTGGGTATTGTGAACGCAGTAACACTGGCTGCCTTCCATGGAGGGTAGCTGCAGCCAAGATCCGTTCCTTAATTAGTCAATCTTCGATGACGATTAAGCTAATATTTAGAACTGACTTGCGTTTCTACGACGAGAAAAAACTGAAACAAGGCAGCAGGCAGTGTTTAGAAGGCTCGTGCTTCCCCTTACTTAACTTGCTTTGTTAAGGCGTTCATTGAGTATGCTCTCCCTATTAAATACTGAAAAAAATAAACCCCATGCAGTCGTGTAATGTATAACTTCTTTTTTCCATTACTATGCTGGGTAGGACTGAGTGAGCCGCTAGTTTGAGGTGATATCAAGTGGTTAGGTATTCAGAAGTTAAATGGCGGGTGCAGTTTTTACTTCCTGAGGGTTGGTAAATCTTGGAATAACTTCCTTATAGCATTGGTTCAGGGAACCAAAACTAGATCCTTCCGATGTCGAGTTGACACACGCTTAAGAAGTCCTGTAAAGACATGAGTTCACTTTAACTGTCGTTTATTGAAGCTAAGAACAGCAAAACGCTAAATGTTGCTCCAAGCGCGCTCCTTGAATAGTGATGTTTTTCACTTCTTCTCACCCCTCTCGGAAAAATCCACACTTACAACCACCCACCAGAGGCTTTCAACTCCCTATTCAACGTTTTCGCAACGATTTTACTGCAGAACGTGTTACTTCATCACCACTGTTACTCTCCGAACAGACAACTGTGTGGTGGGTCCAGCCATCCAGACCAAATGTTGCAACATATTGCTGCATCTTCAGCAAAACATATTTCATTAAATTCTACATCCAGGACTTGTTAGTTTTTGGAATTTAACAGAGCCGCAGTGACAGATGATCAGAAGTAAGGCTGAAAGCCTTTTTACTTGCTTTACATTTTTATTGCTTTACTCCTTTTGTTGAAACCGTTGTTATCTTCATCTGCCTGTTAACACGCGTGGCCAGTGTGATACCCTTAAAAAAGGCTACTCTCTGAACTGCCTAGGGTACAGCCGCACTACAGTCACTGACCACTTCATTTTCAGAAGTTACTAGAGCTGGAGCTATAACGCGTCAAAACATGACGAAGAAAGCTACAGAGGGCACCAACACACCAACCAGGGTCAACTCAACCGGACGGTCACGGCCTGCAACACTCGAAGCCGGACAGCCAATCCTCACAGCACCGTAGGCGCCACTATCGATATTCAAGTGAACGCAGACCCCCTTGTTACACCTAGTATCTAACCCGATCCATCGATGAAAACCCTTCAGGCCGAAAGGTCAGAGGGTAGAAACGAAGCACTTAGACAAACCCTGTGGACATGGGGTGCCTGCCCCTCGTGTGCTGTCGCCGTAAACAGAAGTGATGGGGTCTTTAAGTGCAACAGCTGCAACAAGCGGGTGCACCCCCGATGTGACAAAGAAGTATCACATCTGTACTATACCCTCATGACGCACCATCCATCCGTGTGGCCCCGGTACCTTTTCCCACATCGCCGTCTAGGACCGCACTTAGCTTCAGGCTCACTTGGGGTGGCTGATAAACTCCCAGTGACCGCCAAAAAGCCAGTATGCGTCCAAACCACTGCCACGGAGGAGATTCGCTCCACAAGGGATTTCGATCATGGCCTACCGAAGGTCACAAGCCTGAGCGACCCTAAACCAAACAAAAGGCTGCCTTCCCTAAGGGCAACCGCATCCGCCCCAATCTCTGGAGCCTCACCAGTGACGGCAGTCGGTGAACAGCATAATGAATGGGTTGCGGTAGAGAAACAAGCTCGTATTGTCCGTGAAAATGCACCCATTAGATCGAGAAACGTAGGCGGCATTGACTTGTCTAGCCGTGTCATTCTGTCTGACGTTCCTGCCTGCAGTGATAACCTTCTGGAGCAGCGGGACTCCGTCTTCATTGCTCTAGGTCCAGAAGCTCTCGAGGCAAAACTGCGTCGAATGCGCACAGGCACCCACTCACTCCCAGGGGAGCCTCTGCCGGTGACAGTGACTCCAAGCTCAGCTAGAGACGCAGGAAGGTTCCTCTTGCTGTCACAGTCCCTGGTCACCAACAGATCGTCCGGCATTGGAGCTAGAACTGACCGATCACAGGTGTCAGGAAACACATATCGAGAGGCACCTGATCCACAAAATCCCACAACCATGGTCAAACGTGGACTACCTGGACTGGCGACCGGTACCGCAGTTGATAATTACACCCATGACATCCAACATTTGGAGCAGTTTTCGGCTTAACTGGAGCTAAGCAAAGTTTTAGCAGTGGCTGTCAGCAGATTGCCACGCCCCTAGCACCCGACAGTCATGATCCCACCCGGACTAATGACTGTCAACTCCTAATCCCCAGAAGTCCTTACCAGAGTGCCAGAGACGCGGCATAAAGTCGAGAGCACTACAGACGGGAATGTCCGCTGCCGCGTAAGCAGATTTAGAACACTGCGAAAGTAAAAGGTAGCACTTACCCACGTGCCCAGGCTGCCACCACCCAAAGCCGACAAGTTGAGAGTCAGATCGGCGACCTCTACCTAGCGCCGGCTGCGCCAATCGGCCTGGAAAAGAACCCATCTGGGCAGGCTCCTCTGGAACTGGACAGTCGGTAAAAGCCCTCACCACCAAGCTTGCACCAAGAATTAACCCACAGTTATTTAACGTTACGAGGAACACTCCCAAGTGTCTTTACGGCACCATGAGAGCACTCCGAAGTAAAATGTCGGAGCCCCGATCCCTCTGTTCCGACCTCGTTCCGAAAATTGTAGGCCTGACGGTGGCAAGGTTACCACCGGACGTGAGTGACACCAAAGTTCACGTAGGTGACGCTTTGTTCAGGGGGCAGGGAACACAAGGATGGAGGGGGAGTTGTAATATACATGAACAGTTGGTTCAAAAGTGAACAAACTACTGACGACGTGTCGACGGAGCTCCCAGACTCAATCTGGCGCCACTTCACGGTCAAATACACTAAGTGCCTTGTTGGAGGAGTTCTTTAGTCTCTTAATACCAACGCGGGACAACCAAAAACTACTCCAAGTAATATCCCCAAAGTTGACAATGGGGTATGACCAGATCCTAATAGCTGACGACATTTAACACCGCAGTTCTCACCCTGGAGCATGGTAGCATGATGCCGAGCCAGAAGTTCGGTTGTAATCTGCTAAATGCCATCCCAGTGGCTGGACTACAGGAAAAAACCCGCAGGAGGGGGCAGATGATAAACCATCTAAACTGGACTACCTACTGACTGGTGATCATCTGGCTGGAGACTCCCAGGTCCAAACCCCTCTTTGAAGCGGAGGTCATGCTAAGGTTGTGTTCGAACTGGTAATCAGTGAACAATTATCTTGGGAGGGATCTCGCCGTTACCTATGTTACAACAGGGGAAACTAAGAACGAATGAACTAATGCCGGTCGAGGGCCCCATGGCCAGTAATTTGGCGCTCTTTATCGGCTGACCAACACCGGGGGCTAGCAAGGGATGTCATCAGGATGGCCGTTTCGCAAAACTTTCTTTTGGTGGTAGCGACACCCAGGAAGCGGACCTCATTGCTAAAACGAGACACTGAGCGCCTCCTTAAAGTCAAGAGAAGGGCATGGAACAAATAGAGACTCCCAAGAGAGGAGGACGGTCACGACACGCGGCCGCACGAAATCGACACGACATTAGGGTGCCGAGAGACTGGAGGTCGTCTCAGCCCAACATTGTCACGAAGCTTGAGACAAACCCCAAGAACCTACACCGATCCATGACACAGAGAACACCTACAAGCCATGAAGCATCTGTCATAAAAGGTCTGGACGGATAAAATCCCTGTTGACAGGAGGTCACCGAAATAACACAGGTCAACACTCCATCACGATAGCCCACATGCCTTTTGCCCGAACAGCTCCTAACGTTATCGGACGTAGCAGAGTTGCATGAAGTACACATAATTCGTGCTATTGCTCTCGATAAGCCACCAAAGCTAGGCGCGGGAAAATCCACAGAGTGCAACGACATTCGCCCTTTAGTGTTGAAAGGATGTACGAGCACCCTAAGTGGTCCACTCCCGAGTCTCTTCCAACACTTTAGAGGAACGAAAACTCCGTCGAGGGCAGATACAAGCCATCCCCTCTCCTACCTTCAAAGAAGGAAAAGGGAGAATATAAGCTGTTACAGACTCATAGCACTTCTATCTGTGATATCAAAAGTTATGGAAAGTGTGGTAGACGACCTCACTGGGGAATATCTGGACACAAAGCAAGAGCTCAGTAATCCTCAACATGGCCTCCTAAAGAGTGGCTCTTGTGCATCCAACCTCATGATGCCCTATGATCACGGGATAGCGTGCTGGGATCTCAAGGTCTCGGTCCGCGCGATTTTTCTGCATTTCGCCAAAGCCCTTGACGCCGTCCCGCACATCCCATCCTAGCACGCAGCATATCCGGGTCAGGTGTTCGAGGCCAGGTGCTATCGTGGCTGCGGGACTACCAAGACAATAGGGGATTTTGCACACAAGTCAACAGGGTCCACTAGACTTGGAGAGCATCACCGTCCACTGTCTCATAAGGGGCAATCCTGCGTCCATTGTTGATCCTACTGTTCATGAGTGACCTCCCGCCGCTAATCAGCTCCCCAGTTCTCCTCTACGCTGACGACGCCAGGTAATGGAGGGCAGTTACTTACGAAACAGAATCGAGTGCACTACAGAACAACCTCAAAACACTAGAGGAATGGGCAACAAATAACGAACTGGCATTTAAACTGGATAGACGCCGGTTCATGTTTTTCCTCACTGCTGATCCACAAGAAGTATCCTACTCCTACTGTAGTTCACATCCGTCTCATACGCACCAGAAAAGAACCTGGGTTAACGGTGACGGAGAAACTGAACACCAGTTCCAGTTACCCAGGAGACGCCTCAAAAGCATGCGGTGTACTAGACATTGTGTGCAGACAACTAGGTACCCCAGCTCAGATTTCTTTTTAAAGCTTTAAGAGACCTACATAGGACACCACTTGTAGGCCCACAGAGTCTTCGCTCCACCACGACTGAAAGGAGGCATGAACCTACTGGACAAAGTTTGGAGGCGAGTCACAAAATGGATTGTTGGGATGCGACAAAAACCATATGAGGGTAGACTAAAAGACCTAGGCCTATACCCTCTTAGTTACCGAGGGTTACGAGGTGACTTGATAATGGCCTACAAAATACCGAATAACCCAAGTCACCCGAACAGGATAGTACTGCCGAGTGGCCACTCCGGTGATCTTCGTGGAAACCCCGAGAGAATTGCCTGCCAAAAGTCAAAAACTCGTGTGCGCTCACAATTCTTCTCCCTTCGGGTCTACCGGCACTGGAATGCATTACCAGCAGAGGTAGTCTCTGCTCCACCGGTTGAAGCTTTCAAGAAAAGACCAGACAGTCACGCAAAGACCCACGGTCTGCCCACATGTAGCTGGAATATTTATCAAGCCGAAGAAATCAACCTCTGCCATACCATTCGAACTATGTTATCTCTACGCCAGTTTTTCTTTCTACCGTAATCATTTAAACCCTTTTCATCCCTTTAACTTGCTATGAATTAGCCTCACCTAAGTAAGTTCTTCATATCTTTGCACCCCCTCACCTTACCTGGGTGTCGGTAAATTAATGCATTAGTCCACTTTTCATTGCCTTTTACTCACATACACTTGTCCTTCTAGGTTTTCTATTCACCATCCCTAACTCTGTAACGACCAGTCTGAACAACTGTCTGGTAACTCGACACTTTAAGAATCCAACGGCACCACAGTCCCAGGCAACCCAACCAACACTCAGTCTCCTGCTCTGCACAGCAGAACTGTAGCGGACGAGTGGCTGGATCAACTGCACCGAAATCCGCCAAAGAGCTGGAACCATTCCGCAAAACCGAGAAGTGAGCAAGAAGAAATCAACTGGTTTACACAAACTCATCAAACAGATACTGGACATTGGAAACTCATCTTGTCAATAAAATACCTGCTATAGTTTACCAATATTTCCAACAAGTACTTTTCTAAATCATTTGAATCTTTTCTGTTCAAACATTGTAAAAGTGTTGTGCGTTTTACCTAAGTAATAATCCTTAATGGTTAAAAGCCTTGACATCCAAAAGATGATTGGCGACTATATAAATCATGATGAACCAGTATTTTTCTTTCTACAGAATTTTTTGAATTGACATCTCACCTGGCATGTCATTCGATCGACGTGTTTCCATGGATATATCACCTTTGGCTAGCTGGAGTTTGTCAGACTTCTACTAATAAATATGTTTATGTAGAGTTATGTTCATCCGAGGAAAAGACCGTGGTTGTGTTAGTTGGCTTGCCAGCGCGAGGAAAGTCATATATATCCACCAAGCTGTCTCGATACTTAAATTGGGTTGGAATTAATACTCGAGGTAATACACGGTGTAATGTTACGTACGTTCTTATTTTACAGTTTTCAATGTTGGGTCCTACCGTAGACGCCATATGAAAACTTACAATGACCACAGTTACTTTTCTGACGATAATAATGAAGCGGTTGCACTGAGACAGTATGTTCTGTAGCTGTGCTACGGTTAATTCCATTGCTTTTTATCTGGTATTACAGCTCATCTGCATTATTTTAAATGTTTCACATTTTCACTTTATATGTGAATTCAAGTCCATTTTCTTGATTCCTCATACATGGTTCATAACACCCATTTTAATTCACATTTTATTGATTTCATACACAAAGTGCAATAAATGAACCCTCCCTAATCACCATTTACTTTGGGCGCACTTTAGAATTTATGGGCAAATACTCCCAAATATTCAATAGAGAGCAATATTTTCTAATAATTTGGAATTCTCTCCAAATTTCTCTAAACTGCTAATTAGCACCCGATGTTTATTCCTAGGATTTTAGGCAGCTTCGGATTACCCACGCACTAGTGGCGTCCTATGGCACTATTACAAAGTACAACAGTCTAACTATATGGCTAGCTCGAAACACAACACCTCAGGGAAATTCACTAGAAAACCCATGTGTCGTTAAAAATGTTTGACGAATTTCTGAACACTAAAGTGACATGTACATAGAAGTGAAGTAGGAGTTTGGTTATTAGTTTACTCCGTCTGTCTGACGCTCTCCCACCAACTAGACAACCGTCTCCTCTCCTCTCCCCCACTTCATTAACCTTAGCGAATAACATTATTGAAGATATATAGCTTTCCTATTTTCTTCTTTTCGGCCTACAGTTTTAGTCTCATGGCTGTTGAGTAATCACTTCTGAATACACGTTACGACGTTTTCGTCTGTAGCTTGTTTTTCTTCGATGCATCTCTGTGAAAGTTGTAAAGGATAGGTGACAACGTGTAGAAAACCACATATTTTCGACAGGATTTGACATTTGGGTTTCGGAATGGTTCCTAGTCTTGGGTGACAATAATGAGTATAGCTTGCTAATGTTGAGATCTGACTGCCCGGGAACCCTAGTGCTTAATTCACCAGAGCGGAAAACTCATGGGTTGGTCTTTGACGGGAATCAAGATCGACTTTCTTCTGTTTCAACTGCTGCATTTAGGTGTCAGTATCACTTAGCAAATTACCAAAGGCTTTCAGCCTTCTGAAGTCCACTGTAGTGGCATTCTTGTGCAGGCCACTTGTCTCAGTTGAGTAACTTAAAATTCTCTCTCCACATAGCACTATTTCTTTTACGAAACATATTTACATACTGAAAGTTCCTTGAAACATAAGTTACAACGGAAATAAGGTGTAAATTTAGAGTACTGCCCCAAAATTTCGTAAGTGCGCTTGAAGTATATTGAGGAGTATCTGAAGTTCCAAAAGTGCACCTAAAGTAAGTGCTGGATAGGTCGTAGGGCTTCGGTTTTTTGGAAAAAAAGATAGCACACCTACAGCTGGACGTATTAGCTTTATATTTGAAATGTATGATCGCTACTTCTATCCAGTATTCAAAATGAGGGCTTACAAATGTTTAATATGGGATCTAAGGTGCCTCTTTATCAAAACACTCCCAGAGACCACAGGACGTTGTCAGTGGCATTCTGTAGTTAGTTGATGGTTTAAGTTCGTGACTATGTGTGATCGTCCAAATCCTTGTACTTAGTGGTAATTGTGTAAATTCTTGTAGACGATTCATATAGCTGTAATTCCGCCCATTTCATCTTGTGGATTGATCTACAGGTACATTCAAAGTTTCATGTAAGATCAATTTTCATCATAACCGCATATTTTATTTCAGAGATTGATATCTCTTGAAAATATTGCTTTCGATGACTAGTTTTCATCTGTACTAAGTGGAACTTTGTGCACACGCTGAAACAAATATTGGTTTATCCTGCTCCTCTCGTATTTTGAAAGTAGTAGCGAGTTCAAGAAATTACTCTGTAGTTTTTATATTTCTCTTAGTTTGAGAAAAATCTATTTTGTTCGATCTAATTGCCTGTATCCCGAATGGCTTGATAGTTAGCAGGGTTGTAGCAAGTTTATTGCATACTGAAGTCCATGAAACTAATTAGTCATCATTTTCAAATGTTATGGGAAGTCTTCCTGAGTGAGGGTTTGTCTTGAGGCAGAACTAGTTGCTTCACCTATCCAGCATCGCTTATTGGTTGGTTTTCCTCTAGACTTTATTCTGGATCATGTGAAGCATATGGAGCAACTGTTTATTATAAACCATAGAATGATGGGATACCATTTTTGTCGACGGTTTCATCTGATTGTATATTTCTTAGCAATCAACAATTAAGCCCTGTGAGCTGAATTTATCCAGGTACACCGCTGATGAGCTAAGCCCCAAACGAGTGAAACAGCTATCTGGTGTTTAGATCACTGATCTGGGAGGCGAAATCTACAAATTAGAGTGGTTTCTAACTACTCAATTTGTTCAGTAGTGTATTTCGCTAACCTTTTTTGTGCTATTAGGAATTATGGGAAGTAGAACTGATACACTTCTGTACAGTTTCTTGTTACCTGTTCTTTCTGATATCGTTTTCTTATTATCTCTGTCGTAACCAAAGTATTTTCCAGTTAAAGCTTCGTTAATCCTGATTATTGTGAGTCACCTTTTTAAGGTGCTTTTGATAGAGTCGTTCTAAGTGTTTTCTATCTACGAAAAACTACCCTACTAATCAGGTAAAAACATGTTATTGTAGGGTTGCTGTATATATTCGCTTTACAGTTGGTCATACTGAGGCTTCATCTATGCTATTAAGGTTGCTTGACTTCCGTATTTGGAAATCAAAAATATCCTGCTTCACTTTTCCTGTAGATTGAAGAGCCTACATGAAAACCTTTCATATTCTTCAAGCTCCTGTCAGTAGACATAAAGTCTATGCTCCTTAGATTTATAATGACATCGCTTTCTCTACATACGGCTTCCGAACAATTCAGCAAAAAAATATTACTTTTACCCTCAGTTTTACTGCTACCTCTAAAACGCACACTAAAATGTTCATGCTACTCTTAGAGATAAGCGTATACAGTCATGGAAAGTAACACAGCTGACACTTGTATTTATAATCAATGATGTTGATGATGTCGATTTTACTTTATGTACTTCTAACAAGGTATACTCATTACCAATAATGCTAGTGTGTCAGTCCATGAAATCTGCTTCTGCAATAGCTGTTAAATGAGATTGATGAAATTGCGTAACTTTTCACGACTGGAAGTAACTATAAACCGGGCTGAATTTAACCACCAGCAAATCCTGTGTAGTCAACAAGTCGCAAAACTGTAAAACTAAAGTCTGCAACTCGTGCATTTTCATTCAGTAGTCGATAAGACACACTGATCGTGTAACAGTCAATGAAACTACCTGGCAGTCTAAACTCAGGTAGATGGAGCTGGGCAAGAATTTGTAACTCACTAGTTAGAAGTATATTGCCTAGGTCAGTTTACCATAGTTCAACTACAGACACGTATATCATGAATACCAAGGATAGTGGTTTTTATGCACTTAATCCAATACGTTGATAGGCACGGTATTACTGCTGTATACTCATCACTGATAAACAGGTAGTTCAGCATACCTCATGATCCACCGGACCCTCAAATGGTTGTCTTTTAAGAGTCATTAATATTCTCACGGAACCAGAATCTCAGTCTCGAAACTTCAGTGGATATGTGCTCGTTTTCCGTCACATTCAAACAGAGATGCAATGCTTTGGATTTTTATCCTTATTTCTTGATGAGCTAGTACTGGGTCATGAACATCATGAAAGAAAACGTATGTGTTTGATTCTCATGTTTCCCCATACTTTTAGTACGGAAAGCAAATTACTTGGAATGCTTGTTACATTTGGAAAAAAACTTGCGATATTTATACTGTAACAGACACTAGAGGAAATCAGCTAGTTAACGACTTATTCAAGATACGGTTTCCATTTTGATTTCGGTCTAGAAGCTCTAATTGACCACCTTAGTAATATAGTTTAGTAAGGAAAAAGCATTCTGGATAATGTAAGTTGATTGGGTCTATACCACAAGCAAACTTGACAATGACACCAAAGTAGTACTGGGGTGTTTTCGGGTGTCCAACCTGTTGGCTCAATGGTTTGCCATTTTTGTCAGCTGTCTCCTGGAGGGAAATATTTACAGATATATTTGAAAAAGTCATTGACTGTTTCACCTGTGTTAGTACCCTCTTTCTCACTCCTTCGTTTTTCTTGAGGCGGGTTAAATCAGCACATGACTGCACGATATTTAGCTTCATTTTCACCTACCTGTCTGAGTACATAAGTATTGTGACTGCATAACTCCATTAAACGCTCAGTGTCGCTATTCTCTGTCATATCACCGTGGTACTTGAGATGCTATGGAGCATTACACTCTTATCCTCATGAAAATTTGTTGGTATGAACTGAAAAATGTTAAAACAAATATGCTGAGGAAGGCGTGTCATGTAATGATACGACATAATGAGAATGAAAGATTACGATAGCGAAAGGAGGTAGTACTGAGTAAAAACGGAACAACTAGCGCTTGCTGTTATTCCTAGCTAGGCTCTTCTTGATCTTGAGAATTAATGAATGAGTATCCAGTGATCACAGCGATGTAGGTGCATTCATTACTTATGACTTTTAACGTAGTAGATATCTTACTCACCTTCATGTATTTGTTCTCTTTCCTCTCACATCCTTCTTACTTATTTTAATATCTTATTATTTTTGCTGATTTTGTGTAATATGCTGTTAATACTGGCAACTAAAACCCTTGCAGTCTTTCTGTTTCTGCATGTCTGTCACCTTGAATACAAGTCATGGAATCTGTCACACTGCACACAAAAAGTGTAAGGAGTTCATTTGAGTGAGAGTCCGAATTAAATTACATCTATGCCTTGTTTTATAACAATTTGCATGAAAGAGTGGCAGGTACGAAGACAAATACTTCACGGAGTATCTGATAACTGGAAGGAATTGACCCTTCCTCACAGGCACCAATTGTCAGTGTCACCACTAGGCCGATTAGGCGACCACCTGACTGACCGTGTTACTTACTGAGTGACAGAGTGCACCTGTCTCTTCAGATCTCAGATGTCCCTCACTGGCAAGTGCCTACAAGTATAAAGCTACGGGTGCGGAAATTCTCGGTAACAGTTTTGGACAATAAATGAGGCTCATTACGATCGGGCCACTTGGCCCAGTGACTACATTTTGCAGACTTAATCGACAAAACTCATTTGAACGGGGTGATATTATTTGCGATCCAGTGGCTAGGTAGTGAAATGTAGCATGTTTTATTCGAGGGAATGCAAAGACTTCTATAGCTCCCTAGAAGTTGGTTTATTTATCTATCAGTTAGATAGAAGAGGTTTCAAATCGCTTCAGTAATGAGAGCTGATGTATATAATCACATTTTAGAAAGGGGACTCTTGTCACAGCACAGAAGACATTGTAATTTTAAGCCGTAATCATTCATTTGCTTCACTGGGAACGACAGTACCTTTCTAAGCTCTTAGTGTTGAACATTCTGTCAGTGATTGCCAGACTGGTGATAAAAGTGAACAGGTACAGAAGGAACGTGACAATGTAAATTTGCGACCGAGATATCGTGTGTAATTATATTTCCCAACTTACTGAATTGATTAAGTTTTAGTGACCGAGGTGATTTGATTTGAGACAATGGACAGGAAGTCCTTTACCTAGATTGCAGACTTGTTGGCTCTAGTCAGCTATGTGTATCTTCAGAAACTCGAACCTGTGTCAGCTAGTGCTGTTATCAGTTTTCATACCACTGTTCTTTTGGTCACGACTGACATGTAGAAGTGATTAACACGTGGTTAACCATTGGAGGATTGCCAGTTTTATGTCTTATATGCGTCAGTGCTGACTGGATTCTATCTACTATTTTATTGTTCCCTCAAGTTAGACTGTCCCTATGGACTTCCAGATATCATGTACGTCCATATATATATATGTATATATATATATATATATATATATATATATATATATATATATATATATATATATATATATATCCATAGTCATACACTTGAAAAAGGTCTTTTTCCCCATCTGACTGTATGCTACAGTCAACATTTCGTCCTCGTGTTATACGATCGAAAACGTTTCTAGGCAAGCAAATTTCCTCGAAGTTTACACTGACTGAAGTCTACCGTCTCACTTCATTGGTGAGTTATTGAGACTTTAAACTTGGTAATTTGCATTTTCATACCATTTTTCTAAATTACCAGTTCTCATACTAGCGTTGGAAACCGGGAATTCAGAGACGATAGATATTTTCAACAGAATCTATTCTTTCTTTGCACATCTATGAAAGAATATGCTGTTTGAATGATAAACTTGTGTGAGATTATGTAGGCAGTAGAGAATAACATTATGAGAATACTGGCCATATTCTAAGGTGCAAACGTATAGTAAGAATGAAAGAGGAATCCCGAAGGAATTTTCACAGCTCGATATCAGTTAGGTAACTACCGAAAGTCAGGTGTGGCCAAACAATTCCTTGGACCTAGTTTGGGACTATTATCAGGTCTTACGGTAATCAATTTACAACTCGGTTACCGGAAGTCTTCTTGACCTAAATTCAATCTAACAAGAGTGCGTAGGGGCACATTGTTCAGATGTTACTTAACGGGATGAGTCAGCTATTTAGTGCCATTTGGTTCTCAGTGATTTGCTGACTGGTATCGACAATGGCGAAAACTCTTTTGAAATCAATTAACTTCCAAAACCCTTGAAACTGAGAAGCTTTGTATTCTGCGAGATGTATACAAGAGAAGAGTATGGTGAAGTACTAGGAGGAACCAGTAAGTGTTGGATATCATATGCATAGAATGCAGAAAGACATGCAAATCAGCTTAGAACCTTGTAAAAAAGGGCCTCACTTATGGTTGGAGAATTTGGCCACAACAAGGCAGGAAGAAGTGAAGAAAACGATCGAAATATCAAAACAAAGAAGTAGGATATTGGATTATCAAGGTTAAACTACTGAAGTTTGAAAAATCTCCACAATTTTGTCGTGATAAAGAGTGAATACACTTGCGTCAGTATAATTTAGGTGTTAGATGTGAGGATTTATCAACATGAAGCTTTAGGCCTAGGTTTCGTGCTTGTTGAAGCTCATGAACAAGGCGTGTCCGGAGTTTTAAAGAAACTCAAAATGCCAAAGTAGGGTGTACTGTACTGTTGCTCCACTTATCTAAGTGGTCACACTGTAAACTTGTTCGATAGACTTTGATGAATGCTGAGGACTGGTGAACTGATAGCCACCTCCGCTACCGTCCGATGTAATTTGTTTTCACGCATACTATCCAAAAGTCTCTAATTATTGACTCCTAGTGCTCACGTTGTCTTATGGTAGCAAGTTAACTTATAGGTAGATGTAGAAAAGTCAAACAAAAAAAGTTTTATTCCCCTGTAATCGAGAACAGTTAATGTATTATGAAAGATATGCTTACGTTTGCCTTTAGTTGATGTTCCACTTGATCTTAAAAGTATGTTGGTTCCCCCATTGACTCTTCATTTTGCTTTTTATGTACATTCCTTTTAAAAACAAAAAGAATGAATAGTTTTCCATTTTTAAAAATCTTATGCTGTCGAAAAATGACTCACATAGGTAGTTTCAAACAAATTGCACTCTCTTGTAGAAGTGTTTTTTTTTCCAGTAGCACGGGTTGTTGATAAGGTTTTGTTCTTATGATTTAGTTGAAGCAATCTTCTGTCTTTTGAAACACTTGTAAGATGTAATGTTCAGCTGGTTGGTACACTTCTATGTCGTAGGCTATAAGCCTGTGATGGCCTGTTGCACCACGCACTTATCAGGACTGAAACAGATGAGGTGATATGCACCTGCAAGTTGCTAAGCCAATGAACCACACCTGATTATCGCCTGAAAGTTGTTTCCTTTCATCTATCCTAACGTGCGACAAGCATCCAATCATTAGAAATGTGTTCGTAAATTCCTAATGATCGATCAAAGAGTGGGGTAGCGTTTATGATTCTATACCTGATTTGTATTAGCAGTTTAGGTAACTGAAAGTAGCCATTGGTCAGTGAGTGATAAACACTTAGTTGTAAATTAATATGAGTGGAATTTTGGCAATGTGACAGAGTGTAGTTTTATGGTACTTTGCTTATGAAGTGTATCCCACAGTGATCAGAATCCTGGAGATAATAAGAATCAATCCTTGGGCATTTGGATACACTCTTTGTTTTCATGTTTTCATCCACTCTTATCTACCTATCCTCCCTCTTCTTACGCTTTTACCAACTTTAATTTCATTCTTTTTTTCCATGCACTTCTTGTTCATGTTGTGTTATGAAGCGTGGCAACTTGAATCGATGCA
>OX104134.1:5761982-5834607 GCA_944470555.2 Heterobilharzia americana
AGAGTTTAGAAACCTTTATGAAAGTGCCTCAGTTCAATCTTTCAAGCCTTAAGATGGTTTTAATATTTCTTTAGAGAGAGTGATTGCATAGTTTCTTAGTTTATTTTGGTGAAGTCTGATTACTATGTTCATAAATCTTACATTTCTTCGACAAGAACCAACTGTTATTAGCTACAGCTCAGTGTTATTACTTAGGCATTCGTTTCATTCACCTTAAATCCAGGTCTCCGACTAGCCACATAAACTGTTAGAAGTGACAAGTGAAATAGGTAGATCTCTGAGAGATTCGAACAATTCACGGGTGGTGGGAAATGTGATTACATGTGAAATTTACAGAATTTTCATCTATGAAACTGTTCGAATAGGCATATTTTCCAAATAGATGTGCATATGAAGCTATAAAGTATCTACACTGATTCCAGAATAACTACTTTCTATCGTATGTTCATCTCTACCCCCAGGATTTTTCATCCTAATTTCACTCTACCTTTCGTTTACAACAAACAATGTATTCATTTAGCATGTACCTGGTGCAAGCTGGAGAATTTGAAAATATGGGGAATTACAAACAGGCAGAACGTTTATATCTAACTGTCAGAGAAAGCGATAAGGCTATATCAATGTATAAACGTGCACGCCAATACAGAGAGATGTTGCGTTTAGTGAAACAATTCAACGCTGATTTATTGGATCAGACCTACATACATTTGGCTCAAGAACTTGAAAGTGAAGGCAATTTAAAGCAAGCAGAGCAGTATTATTTAGAGGTATGAACAATCGTATTGATTCTTTTGAACAACATTTTCACACATTTACTGATTATACAGATGGGAAGAAAAAGTGATCGCAAATTTTCAAGCTAGTTTTGACAATCAACTGACCTGTCTAATACTGATCTCATATCGGTCCACCGTCACACGAAATTTAATTTACACGTTTGCTTACTCATAAGTAGTCTGCTAAAATGTAAAGAATATATATATATATATATATATAACTCAGTAATTTTAGTCATTCCACCAGCAAGAATCCTTACCATTATAGCTTCATTCTTTATGTAACTTTAAGCTACTTGTTATTTAAAGTCTTTACACGCATATACTCAACAGTAACATACCTGAATGGATTTCTTGCAGTTTATGGACTTCATTCCATCTCACACTTTTTGTGAAATTTTATCCGACCGTCATAAAATTTATTAGTAAAGATTTGTTTACTATAGAATTTGACCTCATTAATTTTGGCAAAGAACAACTTTTAACTTTTCAATTTAGTCAGGAATGTATCTCAGATGATGACATCAAGTGAACCACTGTTTTTACTAACAGAATACCTCACAACAACTAAACTGCAATTCATATTAATGAGCAAACTACTCATCAACTCTTAACGTAAATAAGCCAAGGGCAGATTGACGGTATGCTTTGGGAATCAGATAAACACTAAATAAAATCAATGGATTGACATATGGATACAGTATTTTGCGCTTTTGAAAGCAGTCAAGAAAGTTTTGGGCTTGCATTTATCGTCTGTCGGTGATGAATGTTGAACGCTGTGGAATTCCACTTTTAATTGATGATTCTAATACCGTCTTCAGTCATTTTCATGACGAGCGAAGTCGTTGATGAACTATTCTCGTCACAGTTCACCTGTGATTATGTAGTATTGCGTTTCACCTAACTGTTATTAGGAGTCACGGATTGTAACACTTTGTATAGAAGTACACACATAGGTTCATATTGTGTACCTAAGCATGGATGAATACAAAACCGTGATACCGTATACCGTGATGCACTTTTTCAGACTGCTACCTGGTGTATAAGGTATGCACAGCACATAAAACTGTGCAAGTTTGGGATTTTTTCATAGTGCAACTGAGAGTGTCATGATTCCCGTGAATTCCAAACCGAACTGTTAGAGAAGTAATTAATTCTAGGGAAACACAAAAGACGATTACAACTAAGAAAAAAAATATCTTTTTCGACGAAATCATTCTCTTGGCCGTACATTCATGAATTTATGGTAAAAATGAGAATATTCCAGAGTAATTTCCGATCAAAGGTGAACATAAATCATGTCATGAAGAAAGTTACGTTATGGGGTAATAAAAAAATTCTTAGAATCATATTCTTCTTTTAGAAACTCATTCATCAATAGGCTGAGGATAAGCTGAAGGATTGTGCCACATCAGTGAGTGTATATCACTCTACTTGCTCCTGTAGAGTCGAGTACATCGGAGGTACCATGCACCAGCTTACACGATGAGCTGGCAAACACTGTCCAACTTGGCTGGTAAGGGGAAAACAAAAATTCATCCTCAGTTCCGCAACAGAACACTTAGTAAACTCAGGACATTTAGCTCCTTTTGAAAAGATCTTCTAAATTCTGTACAAAGTGCGACCAACGCACTCGAAAGGAAGGAAACTAAGACACATGGGCATAGCTGATGCATTAGTAATTCAAAAGTTCAAACCATGATTATGGGTTCAAAAGAAATATGTACAACCTCTTTCTTTGCCATTGAAATCGTAGATTACTGATCGCTTCAGACAACACACGTATGATGTAACTATTCTAATTTTTTTACTTCCTCCATTACGCAACTTTCATTTGTGACGCGATTTATACTTACCCCTGACCAGAAATTACTCTGAAATATCTTCTCCTTTTTACTGCGTATTCATAAGTGTACATCTAAGAAAATGATTACGTCAAAAAGAAAAAAACTTAATTCTCTGCAATCGTTTTCTGTTTTTCTTATTATCAAACGGGATAGTTTCGGTATTTGAAATAATTAATTATGTTCCCACAGGAAATATTCTGACCATATGTGGTGATGCATTCCTATTTCACATTCGATACATTCGGTTGAGATGTGTCATTCAGTAACTATTCAGCAATACACATGCTGTTTCCAATGGACCTGGATCAGTCTGATGCCTTTGACCATTCAGAAGATAAAAACTGAATTCCCTACAACCGTCCAACAGCTAACACGGTTTACAACAATATAGTTTTGACAATATATTTAGCTATATGAAGTGAAGGTTCCATTAACTAACGTATCACAGTAAGATGGTTAAAATGCGCCGAAATGTTGTCTTTATTTAATCATGGTTTAAAGGGGGCCGTATCGTTTTGCTGAGAATTTCTCTCGAGTTTGCCAACTTTAATGAGTTCATTTCTATGCATATTCTATTTGAATTTCTCTTTTTTTCTTTGTCTTTTCTCCGTACTTATCTTCCAAAATGGTTTTCTGAACAAATAAGTAGCTATTTTTAAACTTAATATTTACTCCCCTCCTGTGATTTCTGTTCAGGCTAAAGATTGGAAGTCAGCTGTAAATATGTATCGTTCACGTGATAGATGGGAGGATGCCTATCGTGTTGCCTCGAATCGTACGGAACAACCGGAAATCCGTAAACAAGTGGCTTATCTATGGGCAAAACACCTAGGTGGTGAACCAGCTGTTCGCCTACTGACTCGTTTAGGCCTACTGGAGAATGCTATAGACTACGCATCAGAGCATTGTGCCTTTGGTTTCGCCTTTGAATTAGCCCAGTCTGCATGTACTGAACATCTAGCTGAAGTACATAATAAATATGCCATGTTTTTGGAGGATGAAGGAAAGTTTGCTGAAGCTGAAGGAGAATTCATCAAGGTTAGTTTTTTTTTGAATAAATATAATATTGATATTTGTTTTTACACTAATGCACTTGTTTATTCATCCTATTGCTAGTTGGATGACGCATTCTTTATTCATTGTCGATTTTTGAGTTTTTCAGTCGAAGTATTGATATAAACGACAGCTTATAATATCTGGCCAATAGTTGTATCTTATTCGAAAACAGCCAATCAGGAGACGGGGCGTTTATAGAGAACAAGGTAAAATGTTCATCGCAGGGTAAAAAGAATTCGAGTGAGCGGACGGTGGACAGTCATTAGGTAGGCAAACTATGATGACTTAAATTTTCACATGAATAAAACAATTGAGCAGCTCGTATACAGCATGTGTCTTCGTTGTTTTGAAAGTGATAAGCATGAGGTTATCACACGTGGGTTTTGCATTACAAACAGTCATCAGTAAGATGTATCTGAATACTATACCACCTAAAGTTGTTTTCAGTTTTTGAATAAAACTTAATATTTATTACAATCAGATGATTCACAGAACAACTACCACCTAGTTGAGTGCAAATTTGCATGTTATCGCTTTTAGTTTTAAGCTAAACATGCTAATTATCTTGGTGTTGAACATGCCAACTATCATGGTCGAAGACACTGGATACCACTGTTAATTTGCATAACTTTAGGCATGATACAAAAATATGCACATCGCTAGTGACCTTCGCTCTATATAACTCGAGCCGGCAGCTGCAGTTTAGTAGTCAGCACGCATATGTAGGTCTTCACTGTATAGCATGAGGTAGAATTACGTAGCTTGATGGCTAGGCAACTCGTTTGGAGGTCATTCTTCTCTGGCCTTGTGTTTTTTACAAATTAACATTCCTAACAAGCCCTCATGATTTGGCAGGCATTTAACTTAAGTGTTTTATGTGTGTCAGCTGAGTTCCAGTTAGCGTCACGTAAAAAAACTAAATGATTTAGTGCAAAAACATCTTGCAAAGCTTTACCTAAAACAAGCGTTGATTTTTGTCGCTTTATTAAATGTATCACACAGTGGAACAGTATTATTTACCGGATTATGTTTCTGGCCCATTTTATTGTCCATAGTTAACACCATATTTATAAGACACGGTTTATGTGCTTCCAGTTCTTTCTCTTCTTTTGAGACGTAAGATTTTCTATATATCCGGAGCGGGTCCTAAGTCATTCCTGTTGTGTGTATTAGTTGTTGATTCGATAAACAAAGATTCGGTTACCAATCTGTCTCTCCTCCCCACAAACCCCCAAATTGAACTTATCAAGTGTACATTGGTGACTAGCTTCGAGAGGGGATTCCTGAAGTTCAAATGAGAATTGATTACCGGTGGGGCAAACCTAGTGGACATGAGGACAGATGATCAACGATGACATTAGATGATGGTTGCACTGTGTCATGGACTGACAGTAGTTGAAAACATGGATCAATGGACCCGATGACATAGTGGCTCAATGGTGACGTGGTGGCCACGGAACCTGAAGGTCAGAGGTTCGGTTCTTGGTGGGGTCATCAGGACGCACTGCTGAGGAGTCCCACACTAGGACGAAACAGTTGTCCAGTGCTCCCAGGTTCCCAACGTTCCTACAACTGATGTCAGTCCATGATGAAGACCAACTTACTCCTAAAGATTGTCTCTCTAACCCAACCTATCGTGTGGTTGTGTAATTGTATGCATGGATATGGCCGAGCTTTTCTCTAAATTCTTTGACTTACTAGGACCTGCTGATCCTCATTTAACCGAGATTTTGTGCTCGGATAGCCTAAGTTATCTCATTTGACTACTTTAACCTATTTACTTGAACTCGTAATCAATGTGAGGGATTTGGCTAACTAAGATATTCTGCGTAATTGGATCAATAAGATCTATGAACATCAAATGCTTGATTCTAAGTCAGTTCGTCGGTAAAAATACCACTGTAATTCCAGGCTCATTGAAAATCATACGTAGTACGGCTGAGGTGCCTGCCTCGTACGCCAAAATTGTAGCAGTTATGAATATTATTTATAAAGAATTCCTATGTTTGTTATTCTTATTACCATTACTACTACCACTATTACTCACACTACTACTACTACTACTACTACTACTACTACTACTACTACTACTACTACTACTACTACTACTACGGAAGAGACGGAAGATAACTCGACGAGAGAATGTTCATTACCAAAATTTGGAATGGTATTGGTTGCATGTGGTACTCCTTGCACTAACGCATCATTTGCAAATGTCTTCGATTCCTCTCCGTTCCTGTCTTGATTTGCTCTTGATCGGCTCTTCATACACTCTTATCAGCAGCATACCCTGTAATACGCCTGTGTTGTCCCCTGCGTTGCTCTTGGCAGAAACCTTACCCATTGCCGGTAATTCCCTATGATTCCTGTCAACCCCTCGATATATACTACTTATAACAACGGATATACCGTTGTTATCAGCAACGCCCACTACTACTACTACTACTACTACGACTGCTACTAGGGTTACTAATCCGACTACTACTGCGACTACTGGTAACACTACTACTACTACTACTAGTACCGCTGCTACTACTACTGCTACTTTTTTCTTGTTTTTAACTGTCCCACTAATGCCTTTTTTATTTTTTTTATGATTGTATTTATATTTTTAAATCACTCTTGGAGAGTAATTATCAATGAATAATTTGTTTAAAATATTTTTTTTCATGTCTCAGATCTTGTTTTTGTAGTAACTTTCTCGACCCTTTTACTCAAACTTTTTACTTCGGGAAATTTAACGGACCCAGAGTGCGATGATTTGAATCTAAATAAAGATTGGGATGTGAAGGCTTTCAAGAGAAACTGTTGTTTAAATAAATCAACTTAAAATGGAATTAAATTCTACCATAGTGCTAAGTTTCTACTATTATATTAAAATCTGTCGAGTTTCATTGCTTACTCTCATATTTGAGTTCAGCATTCATCTTGTCAATGAATCAGTTGAGTGTTGTTTGATTTATTCACAGTGAAATTGAAGTGGTATTTTGTATATCCTATTGTTAACTTTTCATTTCATACAGTTTACTGTGAAACAGTTGTTTCTGCTCCAGTTATTACTGCATTATATTGCATTTGTGTTTCCCGCTTTCATTTATTACATTCATATATTTCTTAAACATTCTGTGTAATATTTCAGTGGTGCCAATCATTTGTTTATTTACATTAGGCAGGCAAACCTAGAGAAGCTGTTCTTATGTATGTGCATAATCAAGATTGGGATTCAGCAGCACGTGTAGCCAGTGAACACGATCCTGACAGTGTAAATGATGTCCTACTCGGACAAGCAAGATTAGCATTTGGGGAAAAGGAATTTGCTCAGGCTGAGGCACTTCTTCTTAGAGCTCAACGTCCTGATATGGCAGTACGTGCTTATCGTGAAGCAGGGATGTGGGAAGATGCACTAAGAGTAGCTGAGACGTATTTACCAAATCGTGTTCAAGAGCTGAAGGTACTTATATTTCATTTCACTATTTGTATCTTTAATATTTGTGTTTACAATTTTTTTCAGATTTAGGGAAGTAATTCTTTGAATGTCTATTTCATATTGACACATTCAACCGGCATGTATACAAAATGAAATTGGTTTTGCCTACATACTAAGGTCATTTGATAATCCCTCAATACATCAGAAAAACCGATGATTATCTGCAACGGTCATCTTTTCGAAGGGTCGGCAACCTGATGCCGCATGACATCACAGAAGCCAACTGACTACCAGAACCATTGTGATCGTTTTTGTTGGTTCCATGTTCTGAAAGCAGCAAATGAGAAAAATAACTGTTAAGTAGCAGTTAAAGGGAATTATAATCTATAGCATAATTAATGCATATACAATGCTGGATTAACTTGTGTTCCGTATCATCTGGAATCGATAACCATCGATTTCAGTTGTCTAACTGACCTCAACACAAAAGCCCTCACTTCCATATCTGAATCAGATCAACAGTCAGGGACTTCACGTATTGGCTGGTGCCATATCTTAGTCTGCTAGCCCGAATAAGAGGTATATGACTTAGTTTTATACCATTAGTAAAGAAGCTTACTACAATAGTTATCATCAATGAACTATCAAAATACGTTCTCTTTTTGGAGATACACTACGTCATACATTAAAAATGCTCACATGTTTTCATATTTTCAAAACAAGTACAATTTTTCCTACAGTATATTAACTTTTGAAGTCGCTAAGGCATCCTGTTGGTGAAAGATTCACAGTCAAGTGGTTGATTTATAATTACTCATCTGATTTCTACACCTCTGGAAACCAAGGGGTTTTGGACACCTGTTTTTTGATTGGAAACTACAAGCACTAAACAAGTGTTCAATGTCTTTTAGGTCTTCAGTGTTTCTTCAGCTGATACTGATCCATGATGAATATTGTGAAAGCAATTGATTACCAATAAAACTTTGATTTTATAGACTAAGTCAAAGATCAGTGTATGATAAAAATCAAGCACATACGTACCTGATAGGTGTGTTATGCTGTTTGATAGTGTTTACTTAATTACACCAGTGACTTGGTTACAGACTTACTTCGAACATTTCAGCCTAGTGTGTTTGGATTCAGTTGGTAGGTATCAATGCTAGTGGATCCCAGGATGATAGATTTTTATTTTGAGCTGAACTTCTTTTATGCCTCTGCCGTTAGTCTTCACTATGTCTTCTTCTGCTTAAGAATATATATGTATATATATATATATATATATATATATATATATATATATATATATATATATATATATATATAGAGAGAGAGAGAGAGAGAGAGAGAGAGAGTCGTCATCGTTACTGACCACTGTTGGCTAACAAACTTACTGTGCAACTGAATCTATAGGGCTATTGATTACTTAACGATACTGTTTTGGAGTCAGAGATAATGGCATCGTTCGCCAACATGTCCAGGTATACTCATAATAGGTTTATCAGGTTGGTTAGATACTCATGTAACTGTTTTTAAAATGAATTCATGTATACTGCGTAACAAATTTGAAATTTGCTTCCTGAAAATCATTTGCACCAGTTTTGACTAAATTAGTTTCTTCAATTTATTGTTGGTCATTCATTTATTCTTACAACCGGTGAAATATAATGTGTTTACATGCTACTAATGAGTAGACAAAACAGAATAGCTAAAATGTGTTCGGTTGTTTTTTCTCCATTGCGTCAGAAACGAGTGAACAGGTGTCGTTTACTGACGTCTACTGTCAATGTTGCAAGCCGTTATCAGTGAGATTTTCCAAATCCTTTAATTTCCTACTCACTAAATCATGAGCCAAATGACCATATGATATAATTGAATGATAAACTTCAGGTTGGAATTCACCAACCTCCATATTGAATGATAAACTGTTGGATAATTCTGTTGTGACGAATCATGAAGATTAACTGTAAAACTTGGTACACCCCTGGTGTTACGTCACTTACTCTAGTATTCAAATCACAAACTTTATTGAATGACTTTAGTTACCAGAAAGGAGTTGAGAAGGTTATCAGTAATTAGCAAACCCACAGTACTCAAGTGAGTTTCATAAGTCCTTAGCAAACCGATCACTAAAGTTAGGTGGTAGATCACTGAATCTGTAACTCACAGGTAACTGGTCTGAATCCGTCTTCATATAAGTTTTTATTTATCTCCACTAGTTTTTTATTCACATAATCTATGACATGGTTCGCTTAGATAACATTTTAAACTCGATTATCTCATACAGACCTTCATTTACACCCGAATTACTCAACAGATGATAATCAGTGTAGCCGTTAAGTGCTTACTGTTGACAGAAGTCATATCAGTTGAGTTTAAAAGGTGGAGAATAAGTGAGGAAAAACCGCGGTGGGTTGTATTTCACCTTAGATATCAGGACTAAATCAACAGGAAAGCCTACTTTACCTAGAGTTCAGCAAGGTAAACACATAGCCTTTCTGAAACACCTGCTCCGTCGACGTTTAGGATGTCTGTCAGTCAATGCTGAAGAGACTTAATTGATTGTTAATTCAGGGTTCTTGGCTGTTTGATTCTTAACCTGCACTGCTATTATTCACTCACTAATTGGTCACTTTGAAGTAACCAATATTGTCTAGTCCTGAGTGTTAACTAATTTGATTCATAATTTTCCAACATCGTCATTAAGCTAAGAGACTCACGATTGCGGTGCACTTTCATGACTGTTAGTTGGTTGGAGGCAATGGTGAACCTTCTAGCTTCGTGGGGACATTGAGAAATGATGGATAGGATTCGCTTAGTATTTGGAACTACACAACATGAAATTGGTTACTTTCTATTGATCAACCAATTTATTTAATCCAGCTCTACAGAAAATCAGTCTTTGCCCGAAGAGCTTAGTGATGATGTAGATGGTTTCACTTCCAAGTGACACGTGTTCGAATCTCAGAGTGGAAATCACTCCCCTCCAGGTCGCAGATAAGCTATGCCGAAGAGTGTCAACCATCAAAATCCCAGGTCAAGCAAGACTTCTTCTCGAGTGACCCGACCCTGACTTCATCCAGACTGACCTGCATCCCAATAGATATAAGGTAGATTTGGAGTACTCAGACGATATTGTCATGCTGAGCAAAGACACTAACAAAATACAGGGTCTTCTGAATGCATCCATCAGAAATCGGAGTATGTTCGGCGTGCATTTTGGACCTGCCAGATGTAAGATGATGCTTTATGACTAGACTGGATGCATTCCACCACTTCACTTATTGTGAGGGGCTGCATCAGCTCGAACAGAGTGGCTGATAACGAAATCTCAGCTCCGATACAGAAGGGCCGGTTGGCATTTACTAGCTTACGTCATCTTTAGTGCCAACTGGTAAGACATCTGACTGCCTATTAATGAAAGAGTTTGCTGTGCTAACTCCGTCCTGTCCCGTATTCTCTGACATTACCAGTGAAAGTGCTAGGAATGGAGAGATTACAGGTTTTTGACCGTCCGGATCTTCATAACACTTCTTGTGTCCGGTGACAGCCCTATGTTAGCAATGTAAAGGTTACGCAAACGATACTGAGAAAGCCAGTCGATGAGGTCTTGAATGTAAGTCGACTGAGATAGCTTGGACATGTACTGTACATGTCAAACCACTGCCTACTTCTACATGCAGTGCTAGGTAAAGCTCGATTAGGTTGGAATAAGGTTCAGACTGGCCAGACTATGATGTAGCATAACTGAATGAAATCTCTGAGTGTCGATGTATGTTGTTTGGGAAGATATAGACTACCTGGCTGGGGTCTCCAAGACGATAGAAATCAGTGGTTGAAGACGGTTGACGGTATGGCTGAAAATCAGTCACAACAGTGCAGACATGTTCACTCTTTGACGTTTTCTAAAGTGTGAATGCTTTAAATAACCTTGATTTTTAAATCCTTTCCTCTTCCATGCACCTTTTTGTGCTCTGACATCAGTCTTTTTCCATTCACTCGCTTTTATCACGCTACCGTGCAGTTGAAACGATCTACTTTGTGCAAGGTTCTACATTGATTTTGTCTGCCTAATTGCTTCAAATCATTTAGTATTATTAAGGTTGTCTTAAATAGTAGGATAATTTATTATACGATGACAGCTTTTATGTTCACTTTTGAAATAAAGGAAGAGTTACGCGAAGAAAGAATGCGTGCTATAACCGGTGGAGATTCAGGACGTATTGGCCAGAAACACAGTGGACCTGGCAGTAAACAGTCAACTCATCATCGTCAGTCATCATCTTCAGCTATGGATGATATCTCAAGCAGAAGTGCAAACCCCTACTTTATACAAGCAAGGGACTTTGAAT
Source organism: Heterobilharzia americana (assembly GCA_944470555.2). Classification (NCBI taxonomy): domain Eukaryota; kingdom Metazoa; phylum Platyhelminthes; class Trematoda; order Strigeidida; family Schistosomatidae; genus Heterobilharzia; species Heterobilharzia americana. Next base: position 5,773,438 of record OX104134.1, read on the forward strand.
CCCGAAGCGAATACCTACGTGCAATTGAATGTTACTTAAAACTTGTTCCCAGTAAAAATTCTGCAGATACTTTAGACGAATCGTCTTGTCTCCCACCAGATATATGTGAACATGCTTGGTTGCATGCCGCCAATTTGGCGGTGAAGTTTTTGCCAGCTGAAAGTTCTGTCAAGGTGGCGGAGTTGGTAGCCTCACGTTTAGTATCTATTCAGGTAGGCGATATATACTGAAATTTTATTCAGTCTTTAAAACTAATTTTGTCCACTGACGAATGAGTCAGCGTTCACTTGACCAACTGAAGATCAAATGTAGGCAAAAAACTGTTAGTTGTGTTTTATGGGTAACCTGAGTGAGCGAATTTAGCCTTCATGTTATTCTGAGGATTATATGGTTGAACTTGATACTTTGGTCCACAATTAGATAAAGTTGACTCATTCCGGCTGAGTGATGACGATTAGCAAACGACTGAACTGTCGGCCAGCTGTTGTATGCAAGTATTGTCCAATAATGTCAAGCTTCCGAAGCAAAGATTATCAAAAATATAAAACAGTCAATTGTTAACAGCAAATGTGACCGAAATATAATAGTTACGATGTGACTTTGAGATACAAAACATATCAGGATATGTAAGCATGTACATGAAGGGGTGTGAACTTACAGACGGTTAAGAACTCGTTCCTGGCTACGTTTTTTTGCAATATTTAAAACAACGTGAATTGGATATTTGTCATCTCCATCCATCAGATCCTATGCTTTTAAAGCCACCCATATTCAGGCACCCTCAACTATATACCACGGTTACTCCACACACTTGTATTTAATGAAAACAACGTTCCCTGAATAAACTTCGATAAAACAATACAAAGACGTAATTTGTGTGCAAAGTGTGACATATTTGAAACAATCAGATAATATACTTATCAGTCATAAGTACTTATATGAAAGATTGTAGAGGAATAAGAGGTTAGAATATGAAAAGGTATGTGGGAGCAGTGACTCTAAAGACCACTCCAGCAACAACTGAAATAACCAGTCAAGCTTAATTATTTAGGCTGGAAAGGCAAATTTTCATAATTGGTTTCTAACTTCAGTTGTTGTTGATGATGATGGTTTTTAGAGTTACTCGTATAAGAGAATGGCTAAACTGAAGATCAAAATAACAGTGAAAATCAATAGAGAAGTAATAGTACATCAAACTTGGTTTTAAGGCTGAATTCACAATTGTATTCACTTTGAACCTCTCTTGATAGCATTTATTTCAATTTTTATACCGCGGCTGGTGCGATGTAGAATTGTTGTTTTTGTTCTATCTATCCTTCTTATTCGTGTTTTCTATTAACAGAATTGCTACACTAGTAACATTCACACTCTCAAAAAACTTTAGAGTTAATTTTACATACAGAAATCTTTTTTGACGAAGCATTTTACAAATAAGAGGTCCATCTAGTATCTCTAATTTGGTGATGCAGGCGATGGATATGTAAGTGGTTTTAAACTGTATTTAGGGTGACCTTGGTCAAGCAGTTCAAATGGTTTTAGAAAAGTGAACATTAGTCTGGAAAGTGAGTTTTAAAACGGCGTAGTTGTTTCTCTTCTAACTGAGAATTAGAAGAGTCGTACTACTGTGTCACTTCACCTGTTAATGAATAGGAGTTGGACTAGTGCTGTTCAAAGTTATTCTTGTTTATTCGTTTCTATATACCTTGTCAAACTTCCAAACAAGGGAAACCTTAGTCCTTACAACAACTGGCACGGAATCATGCTGCTGTTCACCCCAAGCAAAATATTATGCCTCATCATCATCCTGGAGATACTAAAAGATGCGCTGGATTCAAGATTTCAACCGAAACAAGCTGGCTGGCTGGCTGGATTCAGGAAGAACAAATCATGTGCGGATCAAATTATAAAGCTACGCTACGCACCATCATTGAACTGAGTAGTATAGAATGGCAGTCAACTCAACTCTACCTCAACTTCATCGACTCTGAAAAGGCCTTCGACAGCATCGATCGAGAAGTAATTTGGAAACTGCTTCAACACTACGGTTTTAGTGCCACAAACCTTTATCAACCTAATTCAACAACGACATGAAGACGCCACATGTCAAGTGATTCACAATGGAAAGTTTAGTGATGCCTTTGAAATGAAGACAGGAGTAAGATAAGGCTGTCGCCATCTATCACCCATGATCTTCGTGATTGTGGTCGACTGGACTGGATAATGCAACAGACAACCGTGAGGAGCGAGTAGAGGGGGAAAGGCTGGCTGGACTGATGAAAAGACCCTAGAAGAAGATTGGATTTCGCCGATGACTTATGTCTAATGTCTTGTCGCATAAACTTGAAGATCTACAAGCGAAAACTGACTAGTTGATATAAGAGGCAGAGTAGGGTAGGGTAGGGTAGGGTAGGGTAGGGTAGGGTAGGGCAGCGAAGACGGGACTTCAAGTGAATGTAGACAAGACAGAGGTGGTGAAGATACCCAACCAACACCACCAACAACAACATCAACAACAAGCGCCAATCACCATGAATGGGAGGGACTTAAAAGAAGTAGTCTCACCTACCCAGGCAACAACATTTCAACTGCAGGTGGCACAGGCACAGATGGGGATGTCAAAGCCAGGACCGGGAAAGCAAGACAGGCGTTCATTAATCTGAAATCAGTGTGGAGATCTACTGCACTCAGAACAAAGAATAAGATTCCGATTTTCAGCACCAATGTCAAGCCAGTGCTCCTATGTGATGGTTCAGAAAATTGGTGTGTTACGAAAGGCATTTGTAACAAACTACAGACATTCATCAACAGCTGCCACCTACGCTGGCTCGATACTGAATATCAGATGGGCAGAAAGAATGAGCAATAAGGAACTCTGGGAACGAACCAACCAAGAACCTATCGCTCAACAAATATGCAGAAGGAAGTGGAGATGGATTGGGCATACACTGAGAAGGCCGACTAGGGACATCACGCTCCAGGCCCGTCAAGTGGGACCCAAAGGGGAAACGACGAACTGGGCGTCCGTGGTGAGGGTGACATGGAGGAAATCATGTGAGGAAAAAGTGAAAGCTTGTGGGCAGTCTTGGAGCGAGGTTGAAAAGACTGCAGAAAAACAGAGAGCAATAGAGGCGTGCTACTGAACCCCCCTATGTTCCACTAGGAACCCAAGGGAAAAATAATAATTTGCTTTGGATGTTGCTCTTTTCTTTTGTTTTTATATTTCAAACATTTAACTGTTGTCATATGAGGACAGCAAATGAAGTGTCTGATAGTTGAACTATTTTGTGACTCTCTTGCTTACACATGACAGCTATAAAACATAAGACTTAATGCAAGAGATATTGATGGGTTTTTATATCCCCTTGATTCTAGTTTTAATGGATGCTTAAAAATCTATGCTTAGTATTCAAGCAGACTGATAGTATTAGGTGAATTGGTGACGGTACGATTATAAGAAAATATTGAATTTTTGCAACTGATGTCAGCCAGGATGAATACCAACCTGAAAAGAAAATATTCATCTACTCGCTATTGCTGATAGATCTAAGATTACTTTTCAGTGATTATCACCAATAAATACCCCCAGTGCATAAGTGGAAATATATTAGTTGGAGTATGCCTATCATGTGGATAATATCTGGAAATTATAATGCCTAAAATCTCATTGTTACCGTCTACAGAATTTGTTTGCGTCAAGCATGCATCGTGTACTTTCAACTTACAATGATATTATCGTGATAAATATAGAAGATACAACATAAAAAATGTATACCAAATTGTTATTATTATCGGGTGAGGAACTGGAAGTGATCAAGTGAAGATAATCTTCACTTCAAGATGTTCAGATCATGGTGTAGACCGATCTCATTCATATTATTCGGAATATGATGTTTGGTATGGTGTACCCGTATACAAATAAGCTATTTTATTCCAATCTTATATGAAATATGCCTTTAAAGTTTTTTCCAGAAAATACAAAGAAAAAAGATCAGTCGATTCATCCACTTTTTACAAGGAATTTGTCATTGTCCTTAAAAAATAAGCTCTAGTTGAACAAACGGAGGAGTATAATGCAAACTGACCAGAGTCTGATGTGTCAACCAAGTAACGAATTATAATTTATCTCCTTTAACGATTACAATCCAAACAAAAGTGTTTATTTACCTGATTAACTAACCGGAAGTTGAGTTATTCGGTTAATATTCAACTTTCTCTACCCTTTTATCCGGATATAACTAGTACACATGAGTTAAAACAGTTACAGTGATTCATCCCTTCGCTGACACGCCTTCTTTGAATTGAATGGTTTATTCGGGTAAGTTTTCATTGTCAGTGTACGCAACAACATCACTATCAGCACAAGCTCCATAAAGAAAGGGTCGCATAAGAGTTCCTCTATATGTGACTTAATAGCTTATGCTGATGACCTTCAGCATGATTGATTGTCTCCGTAATATTGTGTTACCATTATCTTCAGAAGTGTTTCGATTGGCTGTCCTAATGATTTAAACTGTGACCTGATTGGTATTGTTTCTCATGTTTTTCATCAGTTTACAGATAAGTTAGGTATCATTGTGATTACTAATAGCCGATTAAGCCGAGTGTCAAGCTTCTAGAAAATCTCTAACATTCGCTGCATTTTGCCTGTTTGTCTAAGATTTCTGTATTTATCAGACAAGTTCATTTTTATAAGTGTCCTCATGCACTGATATTAGCGACGATAAATCATGATGCTTAACCCCAAGTTTGTCTTTTTGTAGGTGTATGGGTAGCGAGAATCCACTCTGTCCGATACAGTGTTTGTCATAGTTACTACAGTCTGGTTTGTAGATCATGTTTACGATTGATTTTCTCCTTTGGAAAATCTTTGTCAACTTGCATTGTGTGCATTCGTCGGCAGTGTGTTTGTAGTAGTTAAAAACTCCAATAAAAGATTTCTGTTTGAACCGTTAGTCACCAAATTTATATATATTTCCAACAAAATGATATTTTAAAAACTTTCCTTAAAAACTTAATATTTTGCGTTTTGTTATTATTTTTTTCTACTCATCGGAATTCTAAGCGTCACATTCTAGCGGGTGATTTACTGTTGAGTGTTGATAAAATTCAAAAGGCGATTGATGCATTTATTGCTGGTGAGAATTGGTCAAAGGCTAAATGTGTGGCACGTGAATTGGAGCCACGTTTAGAAGCTTACGTCGAAGCAAAGTATAAAGAGGCTTTAAGGGTAAGTCACTATAATGAGAGAAGAATTTCTCTTTGTTTACAAATGCTAGAGCTAATCTAATTGTTAACATTTTCAATGTCGCTTTGTTCATCCAATATGCATCAATAAATGTTTAAATCTTATCTGAAGAAAGTATATGAAATATTACTCAAAATATTTGTCAGTAGCTACTAGTGGAATCCAAAACACACTCCACTCTAATTTTGGCTCATCAGTTGAATGGAACTCCATCTCTGATAGTACTGCTTCTGTCTCTCTGAAACTTGAGTCAATCACTCATCAGTTCAAATGTTAAAGCATTATTATCCATAAGGTTGTTGACTTACGAAAGCCATATTCATTTCAAAGAGTATAGCTTTGTGATCGTGAATTTCCATGTGTTCCGTTCTTGGTTTATGAAAGTGAATTGATTCATCTCTGTTGATGTATTAACTCATTCACTGCACAGAAAGATGCCTAGATAATTCCTGATTACTCATTGGCGGTTAGTAGCTAGCAGCATTTACTTCCAGAATGAACATCTTCTCTGTAATGACTGATAATCTTAGTACTGACTTGGTCTGTGCTCATTTACATTACTTATCATACCAATAAGATAACAAAATTGTGTAAAAGGTGAGTATACTTCTCAGTATTCTACACTGTGCTTCTCCGCAACAGCTAAGTAAGACTGCTGAAAATAAATCTCATGAGAAAGGCAATAGGATTTCGTCATAATTTTCTTCAAGGAAATTTTACGTGTATTGAATCTATCTACTGAGCGCTGTTGACATTAGCTGCATAGTTCTGGACAAGTAAAGTATATCAGCTAATGAAGATGCAAACTAGCACGGATCACAGTGGTCGACTTAGATTTTTATGCATGCCAAGCCGTCACCTATTGTAACATGCGACGAAGATTCTTCAAAGAGGTAGGTTGGAAAGTATCCTAAGTGTTCATAACAAACATTGTGTGAATCTATTAGTCCAACTAGCGCTGAAGTCTGCATGCTTTGTTCTGGATTCTCAGGGTGCTATGAATCATTGAGAAATCCCAGATGGTACAGTTCCATGACAGCTTTGCATTGATGATCGATAGTGAAGTGGTTGAAGGCGTCGATGACTTCACTTACCTGGAAATTTGAATCAGCCTTGGTTGTTTGGTGGTTGATGAAATATCAACATGGATTCAAAGAGCTAGATCACCCATCACTGACTTATACCGCTTTTATCTCTGGTGAAATATTCCAATGTCTATCAAAGGTTGAGTTTTCTTTGTAGCTCTTTGCCCTATTATACACTATGGTGATTAAAATTAACTGCTAAAGGTAGGGGATTTTCGAAGACCTCAACTGATAATACATGGCTACTGAGGAACTTCCACATGAGGAAAACGGAGGTTGAGTGTAGAGTTCCAGTTAGAGAAGGTGAGTAATCTGATGGGGCTATGAGGCTCCTTCGACTGAGGTGGTTAGATCAAGTATTATGCAAACGAGATATCACCTACCTCAGTGCTTCGTTTCTGGTAGAGTAGAACCAGAAACTTGAGAATGATCACACAAAGTTGTCATAGAAAAATTACTTGAAGTTTTTACCTGTTAATGTTCTAATTGGGACCTGTGAGATAAAAAGAATCCACTATTGGAAGCTGTGGGTGAAATGACTAAGAATCATTTCCAGTGGTCCAAATCCACTCATCCCTTATCTCCATCTCAGTCGTAAGGTAACATATTTAGTTTCCTTTACTTCTTTATGCTTTAGCCCTTAACTTCTTAATGCTTCTGATTACACTATATTTATTTTCTCTTCTTGCTTCTTATGACATTTTATTTGGACATGGTGATTTGACTTGGCGTAGCCTGGATTGACACACAGTGGTCCTAGGTCCTATGTTATACGAACTTATCTGTTAAAAGCTGATTATATTTGCATATTGTATTCATTTCCTGTCTTGCTTCCTGTGGAATGTCAACAATCTTGCCTCTTCATGTCTGCTAGTATCTTGATTAACGTCCTGTTTGATTTCTTCAGTTTGTCTACATACTTTTAATTTCCGGTTGTTGTACTTTCGCTAAATGTTGCAACTTGAAGCGGTGTACTTCGTTTCAAGATTCTTGTTTCATGGGTTGATATACATCCATTGACTGTCTATGTTGTATTTCACTGTAAAATATGAAACTACCCAGTGGAATGTAATTGCTTATTTTCTTCTTTTAAGAAGTTTTAAGAACGGCAATGAAGTTTAATTATAAACACCTACTGATATCTCATATTCATCCTGCCCATGATCATTTAATCTACCATCGGTCAACGATTTAGAGATGAGGTGCGTGTTTTAGAACAATGACAGAACTGGGGCATATTTCAAATACGCTTCAGTAACCAGAAAATGATGCTTTGCCACTGTCTATTTGCCAAATCACTAGTCAGAAAGTTTACCGCTTAATGTTTCGTTCGTTTACTGCAGATAAAAAACTCCAAGTGGATGATATTCACCTAGACAAGAACATATACGCTTGAAAGAATGATATGAAATTCACTTTAATTGAACAGGATCTTCATACAGTTCTTCGCCTTCATTTATTTGAATGGAGCAAAGAGAAGAATATTAGCAGGATTAGTATGCATATATTTTGTACATTCTCCTCAGCTGCTTTACAACCTGTAGAATATAATGTTGACGGGTTGTGGTTAGCAGTGGAATCCAGGGTGTGCATTTCGTCCTATTTGGGACTCGTCAGCTGGATGTACCTACCTCCCAACGAGGGATGTCGTTCCCACCGGATTTGAACCGGGGACCGACCACTTCAAACGCCAGAGCGTTACCTACTAAACCACACAGGCACGACGGCCGATGTCACTGGGATTAAATCACAGGTACTATCGATGCATCTGTAAGGAGTCCATATGCTAATAGAGACCGGTCAATTCGGTTCAATCAACGACGGTATAATACAAGCAATAACACCGTAGAATATAATGTTTGTAATAAAACAAGGCATGCAACTTATTTTTATATATTTTGCGAAGATATATCTTTTGAGGATATTTAAAGACTGCAATCCATGAGGAAACTCTAACTTACATAATGGGAAGTTGAAGTAACAGTAATGGTGGTTATAGTTATAATAATGTTGCTAGTTGATGATGTAGAGGTTGAGTGAAAACCAATAGGGGTTACGTAAGATTTTTTAAGTTGTTTATAAGGTCTATATAGATTAAAAAGGAGGGAATACGTGGTAGAGTTAATGAACAATCAAAGGATTAGGTAATTTGAATGAAACAAGTTAATTTGAATAAATTGAAAATGCTTTGCTAAAAGTTGCGATCATTGGAGTGATGAAATGAAGTAATACTGGAAAGTATTCAGTGGAAACATAAAAGTGATAATGATGATGTGAGTACAAAGACTATAATTTCATCTTACTCTGTTTATGAGAAATGTCACACAGTATCATTTACTGGATGACATTTCGGACGTAATTTATTGTCCATATTCATATTATTTGCAAAGTACAAAGAATAATCTAACAAAAGAGGAAGTTGAAAAAGCAAAAAGGAACGAAGCAAACAAAGACTAAATTAAATTAAGACCGAGGTAGAGACAAATATTGTATATACTTCTTTTGCACACAAAGGTCAAGCTTCAGTTCAAGGATAGCCAAGGTCTTTGCTGTTTTTAGAAGTTGAAGACGGAGGGAACGTGAGATGTTTGAGTGAATTCAGTAGACAACCTTAAAATCGTTATTTGAGTCAGTTGAAGGGTTAGGATCGATTAGATGTTCAAGTATAGAACTTTAATGCATTTCCTTTCACCCGTATAAAACCAGGTTGGGATATGTCCTCGTAAACGCGTTGACTGCAATCTTTGTCTATGATCGATAGACCATGCTCTAAAGGAGCAGGTGAACTGGCAGACACAGATGGGATGTGACCTGGCGAGTTATATTGTCTTTACATAAACCGAGAACAATTTACGACTGGTAAAGTTCAAATGAATTTTGGCTGCGAGACAATGTAGGCTGACCAGTATCGATGCAATTTGATGGACCTGTTGAGACTACTGATAGATGAACTATTTATACAATCACATAATGAGCATTCTAGCGAAGGTAACAGAAATCGAAGAAGGTTTCACAGCAGTTTATTATCTAATCGGCAAAAGGGAAATGACACCATGGCTAAGTAAACGTAATTAGAGGTTAACAAGTTATCATTATATTGAGTAACAAGGTGAATGCAATTCAGAAAGTGAGCGTAGGTTTTAAAACACATCGAAAGCAGAAACGAAAAAGATATAAGGTCATGAAGTCGTGAAAACTTTCAACTATGAATTTTAGAATTCAAAATCATCAAGATAAAACAAGGTTAGCATCAGTATCTTCTTAAATATATAGATTAGCTTTGAGTCTTGTAATTGTAGCTTCTTCAACAAAAGTTTGGGTTTAAGTTATTTATTGATCACTATGAGAGATTTTGATACGTCGAGTTTATGTCCAGTATCCAGTTAATGCCATGCGACTGCACCACTTCATCCTGTGCACACTTAAGACTCGAATTCTTCGAGATATGTTGAAAAATGCAAACAAGAACCTTTCTCTCTGTTCTTCCGATGTATGTGCTTCAGCACATATATGTGAGTTAATAGATACAGTTGGAGGTAACAAGAGTTAGGAACTTGTCCACTTTGGACTGTTTCAGTGAACATTTGATCTGAAACACACAAACTAACTTGAGGGCTAGATAGGCCTTTTTCAGTGCAGCAGTCAGTCTACGGTTCATTCATGTGGCTATTTCATCCATTTTGAGACAAAAGTATAGAAAGATGGGCCTCTCAGATGTACTACAGTTACTTTTCTTTGTTTCTATCCTACCGTACTCAGTAGTAAGCTTTTATGGGTAACCATATTGTTCGATAAAGGTCAGTTCTTCCTAAATTTTCTCCTTAGAGTCCAGTATACTTGTACGGTTGAAGAGCAATCAATCAATCAATCAATATCAACATAGGACCAGGCATTACTGCGTAATGGTCCGATTTGTCACACCTCACATCAGTACATCAAGTAGAAAGCTATGAGGTGAAGGATGAAGATAAGAGAATGCAGTCAAACGAAATATAAAGTACGAGAAGAAAGGAAAGGGGAGCGACAAAAGGGTGAGATTCAGTATAGCGTCGTTAAGATGAGGATAATGTGTGTATACATCTGCGCCACTGACACTGGTTCTGAACCATATCATCTACAGTTTCCAACCACTGGTTCCTCTTGTCCCTTGGACCCCAACCACCTAGTCTGCATCGTCCTACATGGTTTAAACCAACAGTCAAAGACTTAAAACATTGGTGCCATGTTTTAGTCTGGCCACCTCGGGCCTTTTTCCAGCCTGGACTCACCTCAGCCAACATTATGTGACGAGGCAATCGGTGACTGGGCATACGTAGTACGTGTCCCAACCATCTCAGTCGATGAAGGTACATAACCTCGTAAACCGACTTACTTCTTCTCCCTAAAACTCTACTTCTGACTTCTGCGTTACTCATGTGGTGACACCACGGAATACGGCTTATACTACGAAGGCAGTGGTGGTCAAACGCCCGAAGTCTTCTCATCTCTTCCACCTTCAATGACCATGTTTCATAGCTAAGCAGTGGGACAGATCGTACTGCTGTGCTGTACACGCGACCCTCAACAGACAATCAGATATCATGGTGGTTCCATAGGTGGCATAAGTTGGCGAAAGCCAATCGAGGCTTTTGTATCCGTGCAGAGATCTCATCGGCAACTAACCCACCAGGGTTGATCCTACTTCCCAGGTAAGTGAAGTTGTCGACACACTCAACCACTACATTCTCTATTGTTAACCGTGGCACCATTGAAGACCAATCCTGGAGCAACAATTTGCATTTAGGTGGTGAAAACCGCATCCCAAACATTCTCAAATTCCCACTCAAAGTGTTTAGAAGACTCTGCATCTTGTCGGCGTCTTCACCTAACAGGACTATGTCATCTGCATATTCTAGGTCTAACGAAAATTCTCCTGCGACCAGGTCAACGTCTCTGTAATCAGGTGACGAGAGGGAGACCTCCATAATAATGTCTATTATGAAATTGAATAAGAATGGAGACAGTGGGCACCCTTGAAGGACACCACTCGATGAGTACAGCTCACTTGATGGTCTCACCATAGGCTGTAACATGCCCACAAGTGTTCGAGTAGAGAGCCTTCAATAAGATGATGTACTTACTAGGCACGCCTTTCAGTGACAGACATTGCCATAAGACTTCTTGATCAACGGAGTCAAACGCCTTCTTTAGATCGAGAAATACAGCTAGTGTTGGGCGTCGGTAAGCGTGTCTGTGTTCCTGGACCTGGCTCAGTGTGAATATTTGGTCGATACACCGGCAGCCAGGTCTAAAGCCTGCTGCCTGGTTTTCTCGGGCTTGCTGTTCCCGAGCTCCACTCAGGCGTCGAAGAATTATAGAACCTAGGATCTTAGACACTATGTTCGTCAGGCTGATTCCTCTGTGGTTATCACAAGAGGACTTCTCGCCTTTCTTGAAGACTGGGATAATGAGTGACTTAGACCAGTCGGAGGGGATCGTATTTGATTCCCATATACTAGCTAACACTTCCGTTGACCTGACTAAGAGCACTCTACCACCATTCTTGTATACCTCAGCAGGTAGTCCGTCTGGTCCTGCTGCCCTTTCTCATTTCAGGTTACCTACCGCTTTCTCAACTTCTTCTAGTGTTGGGGGCCTGTCTCTATGTCCCATTCAGGATCCGACTGGATAGCGGGCAACGCAATGGTGGCTGGAGGCCAGTTAAACTGTTCCTCGAAGTGTTCTGCCCATCGTCCAGTCGTCTCCTCTGCGAGTGAATCGCAGATCCGTCCTTCTCCGCTATAGCCTCACTAACTGTTGTTGACCATTTCCCCCCAGTCTCCTTAATAAGTCTAAATAACTGTCTACTGTTACCGATCGCCGCTGCCTTTTCCATCTCTTTAGCCTTCGCTGCCCACCACTGTTCACGATCGTTGCGCAGACTTTTCGTCAGTCTATTTTTAAGTTGCGCTCGCTCTTCATTGTACTCAGAGCCTGCAGGGATGCATTCACGTGCATCCATTAGTTTGGAAGAAGCTGCTGATATCCACTGGCTCTTTTTAGCCATTATTTTGGAGTCGGCTACAGTCTTCAGTGCTGCTTTTACAGCAGACTGAAGATGGCACCAAGCTTCTTCTGGATGAGTGACAGTCTTTTGTTCCGATAACTGCCTAGCCAACTTCTCACTGAACACGGCTTTGGTGTTTTCGTTGTCCAGCAGAACTCGTAGTGGTTTTGTTGCCAAATTTTTTTTACGTCCATTGAGACGCAGGCATATACGTGCTCGGACCAACGCATGATCGCTGTCCAAACACGTACTCCAGAAGGAGCGGCAGTCTTCCACCGATCCTCTCCAGCGATGACTAATAGCAATGTGGTCTATCTGTGTCCATCGCTGAGTTGAGCTCGGTGGACGCCAGGTCAGACAGTGCCTTTCTTTATGTCTGAAATTGTGCTGGCTAAAAATAGGCGGTTATCTGAGCATAGTTGTAATAGGCGATCACCGTTATCTGTACGTTCAGCTGGGATTCCGAAAGTGCCACCTAAGTGCCTTTCTGCCTCACCTGCAAGATCCCGAAAGTTAGCTAACGAATCTCCAGAAACTCGAAGGGTGAATTATGCGGATTCACCAGATTGGTCGGGAGAGGATAGATGGGTCGTATATGCGTGTCTCACAAACACAGCACACATCCACGGCCCGAGTTGCTAGAGTCTTTGCCAACGAAACCCACTGACCAATTTGATGGAGGGTGCGGACATTGAAGGCTCCAATATGTAATTTGGAGCATGGTTTAAGGAGACCAGGGATGCTGTTCTGTGGACTCAGATCGTTGTGAAAGGCTGCAGAGCTAGGAGGAATTGAAGATAATGCATTATCGTTAGTTGAGGACGTGAAGGAAGATTAGGAGGTAATGATGGGGGAGGTGGGTAGCAGTCTGAGGAAACTTGAGTGCTGACAGAGTTGTGAGGGCGATTGATACTTCCTGGCTGCCCACACCGTGGAAGGCTATTTCTTCTTGAGGAACCTGAAAGAGATTTGTGTGACCACAGAGCCCATCGGACATCTGTTTGAGGCCTGTCACACTCAGTCTTTTGTGTATGATTATTTTGAATTATTTTGTATTTTTGGGGCTGGATGGTCGAAAAGAAACGACGAGTGAACCAACACCGCCGGCCCGGCAGACCGTGGGGTATGATGGAGTGTTATTTTAAGAGCCGACTTTTTCCAGCCCCTCCTTCCACTGAGAAGGCAGCATCAGCATGGCACTGCTGGTCATCCAAGGGAAACACCTTACTGCTGTCACACCCCATCCAGCTAGCAGCAGTACGACTTCGCCCCCTGACCCCCATCATAGTGAAGTGATTTACACTACAACGGTAACTGCATTTCGTCTAACCACTATCCAACAGACCTTGTTGGTATGGTAGGACCTCGAGGGAACAAGCTTTCCACCAGCATAGCTCGTTGAGTCATTGTGATATGCAAGCCCGACCACCACGTCAAGGTAGCAGCTATCGGTCGGGTAAATGTTTAAGTAATTGGGTAGAAGCTCCTATATTATCAAACATGTAAGTTTTAATATAATTCTAGAGTGTTTCAAAAATCATGACAAGATTTTTCTGTGTATGTCATAGACTCAGTGCTCAAACTGTTCCAGGAAACTGGTAATAACTACCGATCAGTGTTGATTATTTTCAAACAAATATGCATTTTGTCAGTATGTTTTGCTGAGATTAGCTTATTCTTCAAAGATATTCATTATGACATCGCAGTTTTTTTTACCAAATCTATCCTTCCACACTTTATCAGGTCACTTCTTACTGTATCATCTTTTGTTCATTTCACACAGTCGACTGGACAGGCTGAAACGCTGGCTGGAGTTGATGTTATCTCTGCACTTGAAATGTATGCAGAACAAGGTAGATGGGAAAAATGTTTATCTGCAGCTGAACAATTACTACGTGATGCCCATCTTTCCTCTGGTGGTGGTGATAATATAAATAGTAACACAGTAATGGGACTATCAATTCATCAAAAGCTCTTAAAGAACATCAACGTTTACACAAATACGTTGCAGCGTATGCAGCTAGTCTGATTAAAGATTCACGTGTTTATGATGCTATGCTTTTGTACAAAAAATATGGTACACCAGCATATAAACAAAACTTTAATATTTATAAACGTATATTTCAAGTAAGTGGTTCACTCCATTTTGAGACTTGAAACATTATTGGTACAGTTTGGATTTGTGTAAGTCACAGCGTGTTTGAAATGAAATAATTCCAACGTTTTACATGAAAGTCTGGTTCGAGCCTATTCAGGATAATAATAAAAATAAAAATATCAAGGAAATATAGATGAATCCAAAGACGTGTATTTAACCCCGTTGTTCAATCTTCCTCGTCTTTCGAACGACACTGAATATACGGAAAGGACTGGACAGGGAGATTAAATACACGTCTTTCGATTCAATTATCTGTCCCTAATATTTTTGATTTTATTATTTCCTTTAAGAACCTTAGACCAGACTTTCATGTAAAACGTTAGAAGTATTTCACTTGAAACACACTGTGGCTTACAAAATACAAAATATATCTAATGTCGACCTTTATTTCAACACCCAGTATTTACTATAGTATTTGGTCAAATCTTGATCATAGTTAATTTAAAATACTACTAAGTAGAAATACACAACTTTAAACAATGACAGAAATAGAGGTTGACTACTTGTAAGTAGTGTATCTTCTTGTTGAAACTTTTGTGACACATTTTCGTTGTGGTCTAACATCAGATGGACTTGAGCAAGCATATGTAGAATTGAAATCAAACAAAGTTTCCGCACTACCGACAGTATTTCACACAAAAACTCTTAGCGCTTATTTAGTGAAATCAAATCAGAAATGTACTGAAGAATATTATAATAATAAGCAGAGACTGTACAATTTTGTGAAAAAATGAAGTCAGATCAGCGAGTACCTCTATATGAGTCTCACTGCCCCTACTTCACTAGTTCGAAGCTTCTGAGATGACGAATTAGGTCCACAGTATTAGACAAAGACAATAATTTTAAAACAAATCGCACTCAATGCTGCGAGCGAACCCATTTCTTATTAGACAGAATACAAGAGTCAGTATTTTTTATACACTATTTCAGTAGACATCGACATCATCTTTCCTGAAATATGAACAAACAGTATTGGAAGATGATAGTGAAGAGAAAGTGCGTGTTTGCTGATAAGATGCCGTAAATTTAGAAGCTTTTGATAATGCTCACCTAGATAAGTTTTACTGATCGATAAGGACTCATGAGAGCTTATTTAACTTTACTGTAAGATACTTATATAAGTGGGCATTATGAAATATGAAGAAACACTGATGTGATACGATGCTGAAAATGTATTCAGTACAACACTAATCACTTTCAGAGTAGCTGGAATCGCAGACTGACATTAAATCTCTATAAATCACTCAACTGGTGGTCATCAGGGACAAATTTTGTGAAATGTTTTCCCGAGGAGTTTATAATAAGTAGGCCATAACCTGTTAGGTTAACCACTTTTGATGTAATGATAGATGCTTGTAGACTGACAGAAGTTGGATAGCATGAACCACTGGTGAACATTGAAGTACTCTGCATGAGATCTACTGGGTATGCATCCTATCCGAAATATAGTAGATTCACGTGACTTGGGAGACCTAAACACAAGCAAACCAGTTGTCTGTCACTGTTACTGGTTTCCAGTGATTCTGTATCTGATGTCGATTCGCAATGGAAAATGATCTTAGAGTCAGTCATTTCTGCTTTAAGGACCCGACTAAATCAAGCTCACCTTTTTACTTCGACAACCGTGATATTTTTCTTGATGATGATAACGACCAGTTTTAAATGGAATTTTTACTCTCAGAATATACTGCATACCTTTGAATTTTGATTGTGGCCATTTTCTGTACACTTAGGATATAACAAGCCAACGTGGTTTATACGGAGCAGATGCCTATTCAACATGGTCTACTCTACGTGATATCCTATTTGATTTAAATCAAAATCTCAAACAAGTGAAAACAGATATACAACCGGAGATTATAAAAATATTTGAGCGTATGCTCTTGGTTATTCATTATTATGCTATGCGTTCAGCTTTACTATCATCACAACAAGATGTCAAAGAGGTAGGTTGTACCAGTGATTGTTAATTAATTATTTACAGTTAGAATGAATTTTACAATGACCTTGTAAAAATAGTGTTGATTGGCTATTTGATTCTGTTTCCTAAATGATTGGTAAACCGTGGTTGTTTGAATTCAAGTCATAGTTGACAAAGAGATATCGTTCATTATTTAACCTTACTTGGGAACCCTGACTATTAAAATGCTATACATTTATACATATACTGATTTAATATTTTTGATGACTTTAGGAAAAATGATTCATAAAATTGTTAACTTCTTCAGACTACTTGTACTACATTAAATCTTGAGCAATATTTACACACAGAATTTTGAATGTTTCATAAAAGTGTTCAGTAGGCTGTGAAGCCACACATGCTAACACTACTTTGAAGACGTCTGTAACGACCTCCTATCCGCGTTATCATTCTGCATGAAGGATACACCGAACAGCCGAAGAGTAGAACAAAATGAACAGCTGTGCAATCTATTAACTACTTGATAAGTTATCAGCTGTATCATTTGCTATTCAGATACCGTAAAATAAAAAATACTGAATGGGTCTTACTCATGCACTGAATCACACTTAATACGTGCTGATTGAAGACACTATTGGACAAACTTAAACATTTTTGAATATATCTCAAAAATGTAGACTGACGGCTCCAGACATTTAAATGGCATAAATCTTATTATCTTAAATCTGTGCATCTCTAACTGATCTCTCTTCGGATAATTAGTTCTCTGAGCAGTTTGTTTGTATTCAAAATTGCTTTTTATCCAAACATTTGTTTACTTTCATAAATTGTAATGATGTAGAAAAGAGTGAACTCTTTTTCACATTTACAATGATTCGATTGAATTTCACCTAGTAGGCACACAGGCAAAAGTGAGTTAACCAATCGTAAACGAAGAAGAAAGTGCTAGAGTCGTTCTAAGATGAGATGCAGAAGACTAATGACTAAATTATGTAGGACATGGATAACCATAATAGGATCGATCTCTTGGTATATTGATTGAAATATTGATACACTGATTACTAGAAGAGTTTAAATTTAGAAGAATAAATGTCATTGAAGAGCAGTCTGTCAACTAAATTTTTTAAACTATATGACATTGACATTAGATATGGATTGTATTTGTGTAAGTCACAGTGGGTTTAAAATCAAGTAACTCCAACTTTTAGCACGGAAGTCTGGTCCGAACTTCTTCAGGGAAACAGTAAAAATTAAAGTATCAAGGATATATAAGTGAATTCAAAAAGGGTATATTTAATCTCCTTGTCCAGTCCTCTTCGTATAGTCATTGTCTTTCTAAATTATGGTAACTAGTCATTCAATGTAAAATTGTTTGTCATTTGTTGTACAATTGAAAAGGACAAAGAAGAGTTTTCCGAACACAGGATGCAAATAATTATCCCAAAGGTTTCATTAGGCGTATTTTAAAAAATAAAATTAAGGATGTGCCGAAACTTCCTCCAAAGAATTGGACAAGCATGGTCATAATCACATACCGAAAGGAGACTTCAGAAGAAATAAGAAGGATTCTCAACAAATATGACATAAGAGTTTACTTTTGTGCAACAAATACCCTACGTTCTAACCTAATGAAAGTTAACGATGTAGCATCTAAAGAAAATCAGCAGAACTGCGTCTATAAAATCAGATGCGGAGATTGTACTGCAGATATGTAGGGGAAACAGCCAGACAGATAAATGTGAGAATCAATGAGTATAAACTATGCTTAAAGCATATTTCAAAAATCTCAGCGGAGGTTAGGAAACTAGAAAACAAATCTGCAATCTCGCTACACTCCATAGAAATCGGACACAAAATTGACTTAGACGGAACTAAGGTTCTACAGAAAGGTTTTGGGTCATACCAAGAAAGATTGACAGCCGAAGCCCTACATATATGGGGGAATCTATACAGTTCGAACTGCCTCTTGGCAGTTAAGTGAGTGACTCGAAGCATTTACCGTCAACACTAGTCTCAACTTCATTATTTCTGCATCAGTAACAATCTGGATTGATTTAATTCACTATTACCATCATCATTTTCCACATCACCATCATTATCATTACTCAACTCCATTCATTTTCCGGTAAATCAACGAAAAAACTCGTTATTACTATTCACCACCAAATGAAATTGCATATCCTCCTCATCCATTCAGTTGAACTAACAAAATTACCGAATGACTATAATGTCACCTGTGACCCTTTTGTCTGATATTTACAATCAAGATGAATATGAATTGGAGTACATATATACATACACGTAACCACACGCTATATAACAAAAGATATACACTTTCAAATTGAATGATTAGTTATCATAATTTAGAAAGACAATGACTATACGAAGAGGACTGGACAAGGAGATTAAATATACCCTTTTTGAATTCACTTATATATCCTTGATACTTTAATTTTTACTGTTTCCCTGAAGAAGTTCGGACCAGACTTCCGTGCTAAAAGTTGGAGTTACTTGATTTTAAACCCACTGTGACTTACACAAATACAATCCATATCTAATGTCTACCTTTTACTCAGCGCCCAGTATTTGCCATACTATACGATCAAATCTTGATCATAGTTTATGTAAATAACATATGACATTGGTTACCACAGAAGATGAGGACTTGCAGCTGTCCCTGTCTACGTAGATTCGAATAGAACTCAATGCTTTAAATGAAGTTAACCGCAGAAAGCATAGTTAGACAAGGATAAGGATGAGAAATCACACACACTAAAGGGCAAAGGATCATGTAACCATCATTTGCGATATCGCGTGGGCTGGAGAATTAGAAAGAAGTCAAAATAAGCAAGAAGAATATGCGAAGAGAAAGGAAACAGGTAGAATAGGGTGAATAAGTTATTCAGTCTCTTGAAGAAAGAGGGGTGATCAACACTAAATGAGTTCGCGCCATTTTAGACGATGCTTTGATAAAATGAGCTCCGAGGATGGTACTTGAGAAAAGTCTTGTATGCATCCAAGTTATTGATATCATACATTTCATGTATAATGTCTGTCAGTCAAATTATATAGACTATTTGATCACGTATTCCTTAGTTTTTTGGTTAAACGCTTCAAAATGTCAGAAAGCCTGTAGATGCTTTTTTTCAAGGTCAACCATACAAGGAAAATGGCACCGTGAAACTGTGAGACATAGCTTGATGTTGAACTCGATAAAAGGCACAAACCTTGAAACATGAGTCAGTCACATGTTTTCTATACCATAAAAGGCCTAATCAAATAAAGATCCATATTTTTGGTACATGAAAATGGACGATATATTGAGAATAAACAAACAGTATATCTCTTTTTTGAGAGGTCAACAAAATATAAATTGCTAAAGCAAAATACTTGTCACCGCGCTGTAAAAGACAAATAGTATAAGATGATCAGGAGATGGAGAAGTAAAACATCCACAACAAATGAAGTTAGTGAAGGGAAGAGGAAATACAATTAAAGCTTTTAAGAAATGGACTAATGCATTGAAATGGAAATAAAAACGTGGTGAAATGGCTAGTTTTAATTAGTCGTGAATCTGGCTACAAAATCAGATAAAATTCACTACTGCTACTCACTAATTTGTAAGTAGTATACACTAATTAATAAAACAATAGAGAAGGCATTTACTAATATCAAATACATAAGCTGATAGGATAAAAGTGAATAACAAATTTAACAATTTGTCCTTCTAGCGCTTGAATTTACCTCATTTTACAGATTAATATAGGTCTCATTTACATAGATTGCATATTAGTTCACTGATTTAAAATTCCCAGTTACGAATCAGTCACATTGTACATTGATAAAGATGTATTCATTCACCCTGTTACTCATTTAATCAGTTGATCTATGCCTTCAGACTTCAAGTACTTTGTCATATTACCTAATGAGTTAATTCCATCCCAGAATGCTTCAACTTGAACAAAATCAATTTTTGTTCAAGTTTCTACAGTGATTAGTCTGTCAATCACAAACAGTGTATCTGAGAGATATTCCGAACTCATTCATTATATCCTACTAAATTTGTTTTACTTACTTTTACTATGAGTATTCTTCAGACTTCTGTGAGTTCCCAATGTCTTATGCCTTTTATTCTTTCTTCTTTTTGCTGCAGATTGTCACACAAATAAGTGTATCACTTCTTAGACACTCAGATATACTTCCAGCTGATAAGGTGTTTTATGAAGCTGGTGTTGATTGTCGTGAAATAGGCTGGGACAATATGGCCTTTGTATTTCTAAATCGTTATCTGGATCTTGTCGAGGCAATAGAAGATCCAGAGAGTTCTTCTGATACTCTAGATAGCACAGATTTTCAGGTAAGTGCACTTTGCATCCAGAGATATTTGGGTTGAGTTAAAATTTTCATTTCACCTTCAATCATCACCCAGTATAAACAGAGACTAGTTGTCAAAGAGGTTTGAACCTAAATTTCCTTTTTGTTTTCCCCAATCAGTTAGCTGTATTTGCAGTCTTGTAAAAGCACTTCCAAAACTCCATCACTCGGTATCGATGACAGAGAGTTTAATTCTAAGTTACCGAGAAAGTTATCTGTTGTATGACCGATTCACATGTAAGCATCCCTTACATGTGAATGAAACTGTATGAAACGGAACACAATGCACTGCAGTAAAACATCACTATTGTCAACACTGAGATCATGATTAATAAGTTATCATCAACACTTGATAGCTACACCACATGATATTCGATAAGCGATTCTGGTTTCAAACCCTCCGGCACTCGGTATATATAAAATTAATCAATTTCAACACTGAAATATTGTTCGACCATTCTGCCAACATTTGCACTTTATATTATGTTAGTTTTAGGCCTGTGGAACTTTTGATTCCCGACAGCATTAAAACGAACTTTGCTAACAGCTTGATGAGCACGTATACTACTGATAAAAAGCATGAGTAGTCAGAGACTAACAGCATTGACCTTCAGGTTTCGTTAACCTGAGACTAATATCTGACCCTTTCTTTATTTGTTTGAAGAGCCTAAATAAATCTACTTGGCAAAGGAAAGTCATCATTACCGAATAGCTAGTGAAATATCACTGATTATTAGCCGTAAACTTGTATTCAGATACTTAAGGATAAATTGTAAACTTTGATTAGCATTCACAAAGAATTTACGAGACAGCTCGAACACATTAATGCTATAAAATGAAAATTAGCTTCCTTGTTAATCTAATGGAATCAGTCTTACGCTTAGTTTTGTTCTTCCTGTCAATTATGACTTCTAGTCATGAAATGCTGGGGTTATCTTTGAAATTAATTACTTTACATTTTCAAGAAAGTACTTAAAACCCAAAAATGTATTCCACTTCAATGGCTAGGCTATACTCTGTCTATTCACTTGTGGTTTTCATCTCATGATAAATCTGTTTTATCGCCAAGCGTAATGACTGTAACAAGGGAACAGCTTCATAATGTTGTTCAATTGTTTATTCCAGAGGAAAGTGTTTCATGTATTAGTTAAATATCAAACTTCACATCTGCTTTGTGAATAAACGTCTTATTTAGAACATCATCAAGAAACTGGGTAGGATGAATAATGAATTGATGGAAGTCAAGTGGGCATAGTGAGTGGCCTAGATTAGATTGTTTGGTAAGAATGAAAAATCACTTCAAAATGAATCTAGAGGCAGCGAGGAAGAACCTAATAACATAGTTCAGTGAATTTAGTTCATCCAAATAGTGAAAAAAAGTCAAAAAACATCGATAAATAGCAGCTTACATACAATGTACTCAAGATGGCTTTAATAGCTAAATAATCCACCGCATTTATTTATCCGTGCTTTAGTCGCTCATTATTCTATTTATTGTTCCACAGAGTTATGCTTTTGTTAACAGGTGATAGATATCCCTGACTAATGCTTGTGCATACATTGCACTCATATTGATGAAAACATAGTAAAGCTGAAATAGAATTCATGGGAATACAAACGAAGTACTGAGTGAATTCGTATCCAGCTAAGTAATCCTCTTTCATTTTAATTGTGCTAATTATCACTGCATTTTTTGAACTTAACTAAGTTTATTACGCAACAGAAATGTCTTAAACCGTAAGTTACAAAATGGCGTTCCTTTGTCAAGTTAAAAACGTGGAGATGTTCACATATGATTATTCAAAACTATCGAGGCTAATTTACTAGTGAATAGATTTGAAAACTGAAGGCTTCTGAAAATAAAGGCTGAATGTAAGAAACAATACTACGTGTCATTCCTGGTGTTTTGAAATATTTAAGTATGAGCACTGAACTGAGCGACTGCCTTATACAACGTATTCTTCTCAAGCTTGAGATACACAACATGATACCAATCCAAAGATACATAAGTTTCAATATCGAAAGAATGTACACATTGAACTTGATCTAAATAATCGTTATCTTATTTTGCGAAGAGTGTCTGAGGCTCAGAGTGTTGATGTTCAGAATGACTTGTTATCTGAGCTGGGGTTTCAGTTGATAAACATTTCAATGTTTTGCTGGACATATTCAATGGTGCATCTGAGCTTTATAAGGCAATGAAGTAAGTGGTTGAGCATGGACATTTAAAACTTGTTATCTTCCCTAAATCTAACCTGATTAGTCGACTGATGAGTTTATGGGTATATTTTGAAGCTAACTGGTTGACTTATTGCCTTTAAATTTTCTTGATGATGTAAAACTACGTTATTGACTGACTTCCTTTGTTTGTATGCTGTGAACACTTCATTGTATTATTATGATATTCTTTAATTCAAGAGTTAATTTTCGATTGATTGCAATTCATGAAATTAGGTGCCTATGGTACAATGTGAAATTAAACCATGAAGTTTCTGATTGTTGATCTGAGTAGTGCAGGAATTTTAGGCTTCCAGGTTGTTTAGAGACTCTATTTCACATGGCTTAAAATCCACCTCAGCTGAACAGATTCATTCTACTTTCTTTTGTATCAAGGCTTTCTTCATTTTCTGAGGATCCCAAAGATAGAATCAATCAAAGATTTCACTGTTTCTTTCCATGGCTCTACCTACATCAGTCATCATTGCATATAACATTAACACTCATTAACACATTGACATTCAACAGTTTTCCCTAACGTGAAATTAGATAGAGTGAAGTATGCCGTCTAAGGTGTTAGGATCACGACTAAGCTGAATCACTGGAGTCAAGTGATTAGGAAGTGAAATATATCACTTTTTTTCTGGCATGACCCCATAGATTATTGTCCTTATTTCCTAAAAAAGAAAACCCGCTGTAATTCTCCCCATGATGATGAAATGTGATTCAGGCTCTTGTCTGAACAATATCAAATTAGAATACTTCAAAAGAAGTTCTTCATTCATCATGCGATTGAAAACAGAATATGATTTTATCTACTGAAGATTATGCTGTCGAGAATTTAAACCAAGTCAAAGGGGTGGTCACGATAAGTAAAACACTTGCCTGTCATTGTAAATAAAGCGTTTAATACCCTCAGAATACAGATTGACAACATCAAATTACAAATCAACCTAATTCTCTATTTTTTACGTATTTTTCACTGTAGAAATGATGTGAATCACTGAATATTTCATTTTTATCCTGATACAATATATGTAAGATAATTGAAGGTATGTTTCAGGAAGTTCTAGAACCCGATTTTATTCTTGTTACTACTTGTCAGCGATATACTTTTACCTGCATCTTCAATGGATTTGACATTACCTGAGATATTCAAATACAATAACTACTCATATTACTTCTATCTAAGTAGGACAGGTATAGGTTAAATTTATATAGTAAGCTAATGCTGGCACCTAAGAACACTAATCGATTAAATGATTCGTCCTATAAGTGCACAGAATGTTGTTACAATCTGTTACACTTCTTTGTTGAGTACCAAAAAAGAATAAGCTAGTGGAATAATAATAATAATAATAAGCGGGATCCAAGAGGAATAAAGCGTTGGGTTAGAAAAGTAAACTATTCAAAACCGGATATTTGTTATCCCAACAGTTTGGCTAGTTCAGAAGCCTAATTCTGCCAGCATGCGTAAGACCAACGTATAATAACTATGACACCTGATGCTATAGCACACTTCTTGGCTCTTACCAAATTATTCTACCTAGTAACACCTTGGAGACCGTCAATGATCATTTAATATCATACATTTAATTCTCTTGACAAATCTAAATAATGTAAGAACAAAGACATTTCAAGAGTAAAATGAGCTCATTTTATTTCACAGCCTTTCATTAGCTGCATCAGCTTTAAATGAATATGGAAATAAATGAAGATTCGAAATCTAGAATTGAAAATAAGGTAATGAGTCGAGGAAATATAGGATTATTTATTGTTATTATTATTGTCAATCCTGGATTTCGAGTCTTCATTATTTCAGTATATTTAAAGCTGCTTACAGCTGATGAAAGATTACGTAATAGAATGAGCTTATTTTATCCTAAAAATATCTTTGTTCTTGCATCATTCAAATAATCATTTAGATTGGAAGTGTATAATTTCTTCTAGCCTCGAAGTAACTAGTTATCACATTTTTAGGAGTACTTAAGATGAACAGTGGTGAGTTAGCAGGCTGATTGTGGGAAGTCAAAAGGAAAAACATACGTAATTCATATGGATGAGAGAACAGAGCTAAGCTTATTCCTTAATTTGGCATAACTTGCCTACTTCTGCAGCTAAACATGAAGTCTAGAGAGTAGTTTCAGAAGGCCACTCATTTCTTAGCACTATCCATAAAGCGGAATTTAAATTAACTCTGGAAGGATTATAGTTAAGTGAAGGAGATATGACAAATGGTAAAAAAAGGAGATTTATAAAATGACCCGATAGTATACTTCTTCATATGACATTTTGCGAGTAATGAAGGCAGACATAAAGCAAAAATCACCACGGTGAATTGTTATTTAAAGCTGCCCGATATTACCGATAATTACAATTATCAAAGTCACCATTACGTAGGATCAGAAACTGTCAATTACTAGAGCCTTGAGGACTAAATAATCTGACACTCTAGAAAGCATAGACAATAATTACTTCTCCTGGAGGTACATTGGAGAAATGTTGAGTCATGCATTTTAATGATAACTTATCTAGAACTTATTATTCATCTCACTCAAACAGATGAATAATAATAACCTGTCCCGAGAATAGCAGACTAATTCTAAGACTATTTATTTCAATATCTCATTAAGTTCCTACTTCTTTATTCCATCCACTTACCACGTTAAGGGTACTGACATACCTATGGAAGTTCCTATCCCCGAACAAGCCTATACAACCAATGAAGAACATGAAGCAATACGTGAGTGGATATTGGCTGTTTCAATGGATCAAAAACTTGACCAGTCGCTGCCAAAAGATGAAAGAGGTGTTTATGTGGCCGCGCTGAACTCATCTAGTACTGGTTTATCCGCTCTACCATGTGTCATTACTGGCTATCCTGTCCTACGTAATGGTGTCACCTTTGAACCGTCTAAAAGAACTGCAATTAAAGTGAATTGGAGTAAGTTTTTGTATATAGCAAAAGTTAGTCGCGCAATGGAATGCGTAGATGTAAAAGAGTTTATTGGACGATGGTGTGGTGCTGCACCAAGTGGAATCTAGAAAACACTATTTTCTTGCCTTAAACTGCTTGTTTTGTTCCTTTCAAACTGGCAGCATCATACTATTAATAAAACATCTATTACTGTAAATTAGATTACTGTCTATGCACAACTTTATTCCTTTTGTAGGTTATTTTTGAAAAAATGTGTATTCTTATCTAAATTCCTGTGTTCTTGAACATGTATCTGATGAATTTCATCCTATGATTAAATTATAATGTCCCTCACTTGAGCGGTTTGCTTGCAGTAAGTGAAAAAATGATAATAAAAAAGCTATAATCAGATTGAATTATCCTGTAAACATTGGATTTCTGTTGGAGAACGTCTCGGTATCAAGCTAGACAGCCTTTCCGTCAGCCAGACTTCATAGACAACTAAGTTGACGAAATGAGGTAGCAGTAATTATAAATTATAAATTTATTCGGATTATATTTGAGTGGTCAAACTGTAGGGTAAGCAGTGAATATGATTCAAAATTCTTGCTGTTCAGTAGAAGCTTATGAATCTAATAGGTTTCGTTTGCCTTAATTTAGGGAATGGCATTACTGTAGCCGCTATTTTTACTGCAGTCAATAGAAACAGATGCTTCTATCATGTGTTTTACACCTGGTTGAACTAGAGATCAATCGGATTTAACGGTTCAAATTAATCAAGTCCGAAAAAGTATGTATGGTGTTTCGTCTTTAATCATGCTGGTTAGATGTTTTGCTTAAAAGGACACCAGTGATAAGAGTATCTACTCATTAGCATACATTTTCTGATTGAGTAAGTTGGATATTTAAGATATTTCAAATACAACTATTGATCCTAACGACTTGATAATTGACATCTAGTAATGCTGAATCGCTACTCTTACGACACCAAATCATTTTATCATTATTATTTGTCCCTTGGGTTCCTAGTGGAACATAGGACTTCAGTAGAACGTCTCCATTCTACTCTGTTCTCTGCAAACTTTTGAACCAGGCACCACGACAGCCCACAAGCTCTCATTTCTTCCTAACACGATCTCCTCCATGTCACTCTTGGACGCCCAACTCGTCGTTTCTCATCTGGGTTCCACTCGAGTGCCTGGCCTGGAGCGTGATGTCCCTGAATGGTCTTCTCAGTGCATGCCCAATCCATCTCAACTTCCCTCTGTATATTTGTTGAGCGATAAGTTCTTGGTTGGTTCGTTCACAGCCAGAGAGCCAGCCAGCCACAGTTCCCTGTTGCTTATTCTTACTATTCTGGCCATCTGAGCTTCAGTAGCGAGACAGCGTAGGCAGTTGTTGATGAATGCCCTTCGTAACACGCCAAGTCTCTGAACCATTACAAAGAAGCACTGACTTGACGTTGATGTTGAAAATCCGGATCTTGTTCACGCTTTATGCTAAGTGCAGAAGATCTCCACAATGGTTTCAGGTTAATGAACGCCTGTCTTGCTTTCCCGGTCCTGGCTTTGACATCCTCGTCTGTGTCTGTGCTACCTGTAGTTGAAACAGTGCTGCCTAGATAGGTGAAACAGGCTACGTCCTTTAGATTTCTCTCGTTGATGGTGATTGGCGCTTGTTGTTGATGCTGTTGGTGGTGGTGTTGGTTGGGTATCTTCATCACCTCTGTCTTGTCTACATTCACTTGAAGTCCCGTCTTTGCCGCCTCTCCTCTTCTGACAACTTGTTGGATTTTGCCTGTAGATCTTCAAGCTTGTGCGACAGAACATTAGACACAAGTCATCGGCGAAATCCAAATCTTCTTCTAGGGTCTTTTCATCAGTCCAGCCAGCCTTTCCCCCTCTTCTCGCTCCTCGCTGTTTGTTGCATGATTCAGTCCATCACAATAAGGAAAATCATGGGTGATAGATGGCGGCAGCCTTATCTTACTCCTTTCTTCACTTCAAAGGCATCACTGAGCTTTCTATTTTGAATCACTTGACATGTGGCGTCTTCATGTCGTTGTTGAATTAGGTTGATAAAGGTTTGTGGCACTAAAACCGTAGTGTTGAAGCAGTTTCCAAATTACTTCTCGATCGATGCTGTCGAAGGCCTTTTCAGAGTCGATGAAGTTGAGGTAGAGTTGAGTTGACTGCCATTCTATACTACTCAGTTCAATGATGGTGCGTAGCGTAGCTTTATAATTTGATCCGCACATGATTTGTTCTTCCTGAATCCAGCCAGCCAGCCAGCTTGTTTCGGTTGAAATCTTGAATCCAGAGCATCCTTTAGTCTCACCAGGATGATGATGAGGATAATATTTTGCTTGAGGTGAACAGCAGCATGATTCCGTGCCAGTTGTTGTAAGGACTAAGGTCTCCCTTGTTTGGGAGTTTGACCAGATAGCCTTTCTTCAAGTCGAAAGGTACTTTTACTTCCTTCCAAACCTTCTGCAGTAGTGGTGTGAGCATGTCCGCTGTTGTCGCTGCGTTTATTCCTAGTGCTTCTGGTGGGATTCCATCTGGTCCTGCTGCTTTCCCGCATTTCAGTAGCCTTATGGCGTTCAGGACTTCGAATTTCGTCGGAGGGGATGTGTTCACTGGTAGTTCTGTGGCTGGGCTGTCGATGGTATTTCTGGACCGGTTGCAGGTGGTGGTCAATTCAAGAGCTTTCGAAGTGGTCAGTCTATCGCTTCCTTTGTTTCTCTTCTTTGGGAATTAAATTCCCATCACTATCTTTCATTGGTTTAATCTGCGTTGATCTCTTCCCATCCCAGACAGTAATCTGGTTATTTGATACAATGTTGTCAGGTCTGTGTCTCTCCTACCAGCAGCCTGTTCTGCTTCACTCGCCAGTGTGTCGTAAAAGTGTCTTTTGTCTCTGCTCGCACTCTTCTTCACTTCTTTTTTCAGCGTAGTGTTTTATACGTTGTACTCAGTTCCTTTTCTTGTCATTCATCCTTGCATCCATTTATCTTCTGCTTCACAATCCTCCTCTCCCTCCTCTATCCGCGCCTGCGTCTCCATCCAGATCCATTCCTTGTCTTGCCTCTACTTCTTGCTTCCTAATACGGTTATGCTGGTTTCTTTCCACATAGCTTTCAAAGAGTTCCAGCGTTCATCCACACAGATTTCTTCAGGGATGTTGCTCGTATCTCCCTCTTTGTCCTGATGGCTGCCGTGAAGATGTTGTTTGTAGTTTCGTCCTTCAGCCCAGTCTCTGTTCTGGGTATTGAACTTGAACTGTGGTTTATCAGTAACTTCCTTGAAGGCTTTCAAATTGATTTGGAAGGTTCATTGCACTACATTGTGGTCCGAGCCTACATCTGCTCCTCTTCTTGACCTTGTGTCAAGTAGGCTGACTGCGTCTCCACTTTCTTCACATAGAGATGAAGTCGGTCTGATTTTCAGTGTAGTATGTCCATCTGCTGAAATCCATGTCGCTTTGTGGATATGCTTGTGCCTGAACACACTGCCTCACCTCCAATCACCAAATTGTTGAATGCACAGAATTCTGCAAACACTTCTTCATTCTCGTTCATCACCTCACCGAGTGCTTCTTTTCCTATGTTGTCCGCTTCCCGTTTGGAATTCATTTTACCCATTAGAATTTTGAAGTCGCCAGCTGTAGTCTTGTCCGGTGCTGATCGGATTTGTCTATAGAATTCTTCCTTCTCTTGATCTGCATTATTTGTAGGTACGTAGCGTAGCATTGTAATGATTGTGACTTTCCTTCGTTTTGAGTTGAATCTTGCTGTCATGATCCTGCAGGAGGAGATTGGTTCCCACTGTATGAGAGCCTCTGATGCTGTTGGGTATACCATGATAGCCACTCGAAAACTCAGTGTGCTCGTGGTTGTCGTCTGGGTGACAATATCGGATTAGATTATTGACTCTCCAGCTGAGAGTTTGGAGAGTTGACTTCCATTCCATCTGCTTTCGCATATTCTCAGCCTAGCACTTCTATGCCATACTTTCTCATCTCTTTCGCAATCTGTGCAGCCTTGGTAGGTTCAAACATGGTGCGAACATACCATGTCGCCATGTTTACTTTCTGTTTCATCGAGAGAAGCGAAGACATATCGGCGCATCGGCTTCCCGAAGGTTTTCACCAGCTGGTGTCCTTTCGCCTCTCCGATTTCAGTGAGGAATAATTTTGTTTTAATCTATTATGTTTTTTGTTGTGTGTTTTAAAGTTTCTTTAGTGATTGGATTGGTTTTCCGGTGTAGGGTTGGTAGCTGTATGCCCAACCTTCCCTCTTTACCTGGGCTTAGAACCGACTAGTAACTAGTGAACTAGTTAACCAGGAGAGGTTACAACAAATCATGCTGCTGAATTAGTTTGTAGTTCGTTTGATGGTTACTTGTTGGATGTCAGAATTTTAATAAGTTATTCTGCCTTAATAGTAATGATGTATAGTGACCAGTATTGGGATACGCGACTTGTCACATGGATGTATCTGTCTGTCAGTGAATAATTTCCCCCCCACAAGCTAAAGCATGAAACTACGCACGACACAATGAGTGACTATCATGTTTCATTAGCCTGACAGATGACACTTCGGCGTTGAATGTGATGGGTGCTGGACATGAGTCTCAGTGAGAACAACACTCATTGGGAGACAGAAGCATTCAGCTGAGTCCCAAACGGAACTGTTAGTAATTTCCCATTATTATTATCAAAACTAGAACTATAACCAATATTAGGCCATCCACACAACAGCCCATATACCAATAGTGAACGATGAATTCGGTCCGATCAATGACGGAAAATTGCAAGCTATAACCTTGAAAACTGTCAAACAGAATGTTGGAAAGATTGTTGTCCCACCTTGACATCAGATTTGAGTGAGTCACACGGGAAAAGAAACTTTGTTAGAGTGAAATTGTTCTTGCCAGTTGTTTTGTTTACCTGATTTTCATTTGGTTGAAGGGTGATTGTCTTCTTACTGGGTTGACTAGGTGTACACCCATACACTTACTTTTATTTTGAATGCTAGGGCTCAAAAAATTCCTCTAAAGTTTTGAAACTTGCTCTTTGTAAGATTTCCACATTCTCTCCGTCAAATGCTGTGCTGTCTATGTGCATTGAAACCAAGGATGATGCTTCATTTTACTTTACAGAGTGAAGTGATGAGATGTAAGGTCATGTGATAAAATTCCTTCCAAAGCTTACAACTATAATACATAAAAGGTCACGGAAAACACTGTCTAGATATTTGTGTAACTTCTGAATATGCTTCATTTCTTAGCTAAGTTATTGCTGATGATGAAACATCAGCAACGAATAAAACAGTTAAGAATATATCAAACCGTTGAGATCTATTTTTATTTGCGTATGCAATATTTTACTCATCCTTTACACCTTAGCTGTAGTAGAGAAATATTCATGAATTAGTATATATCCAAGAAAGAAGTTAGTTAAAGTAAATGATCACCCAACCATTTTCAGTTATGCGAAACAATCTGTCCCATTTATCAACCTAGTTGGATGTGAGAATGGATGCATAAGAATGACATTGATTTATGACCACAATATATCTTGAGTTAAATTTCAACAGATCGACTGAGTAACAACTTATTTTCCGTAAAACCATGATGAAAACCATATTGAAACTATTCAATTTGAATGAATCGCCAAGTGGATTAAAGTTGTATACAGGCTTGATAATCCTCCTACATCGATGGATGACAGAAATTGTTCATTTATCCATCAAATTTTTCAATGGACAGTCATTCCATCTCAGGCTTGCCCTGGTATGAAACAAGGATACAGACAGGAAGTTAACCAATTTCGCTTCCCAACAACTTTTTTCCTGAAGATACCATGTAGTTTGAAGGTGATTTATCATACACTGAAGAGGTTGGCTGAGACAGGATCAAAATGCATACGATTACTTTATCTTAGATAGAATTGGAGGGGATATTTTGTGAAAAGGTCTTACTGTAAGTGGGTGCTAGTTTTTCTATTGGATTTGAACGTTTAAGCCGATGGCTTGTGTACTTAAGTCCCATATGTAGCACTAGGGTTAACCAGAACTGTAAATAAAGATCTAACTGATTATCTGACGCGTAACAAAACTGAGTTTGCTAGTAATCACTGAGATATTTTGCTGATTTAGCCTGTAAACTGTGATAAAGTAAGACTATGACGTCTTAATACCTGAGACTATGAACCCGTTGATTGGATAATGTGTTGGTGTAGAAATTATTCTCAAAACTTCATCAATAAGAATTAACCCTCCACCTTACTGACTACCACAAGTTGCAGACTAATTACCCCCAGACAGTAGTGCACTTTAGCCAGATAGAGGTGATCAGTGGCGTTTACACTACCTCGATTTAACCTAAGTGGTGAGCACTACTGACTAGCGTGAGATACCTATAACTGTCCATATCAGTCAGTAGTATGTGGCATACAGATTTTATGGCAGTTATGCTGACCCCATTCATGGTATCATGCAGAACACATATCGAAGAATGAGCACATGGGTTTTCAAGAAAAAACGCAGTAAAAATTTCAGAAATTGGTGTCACTTCATCGCATAATTTCTAAGTTTGAGTGTGTGTTTTGTAAAGATTGTAAGTGGAAATCTTTCTCCTTACTCACAGCTCACATCATCCACCAGTTTAAGTGGTAGGATACGATCCACAAGGTTACTATGTAACGATATGCACTTTTAGCCGTTAGCGCAACTATCGGTTTTAATGGATTCGCGATGTGAGAAAATGCATTCAATTCG
The DNA here is from genome assembly GCA_944470555.2 of Heterobilharzia americana. Lineage (NCBI taxonomy): Eukaryota > Metazoa > Platyhelminthes > Trematoda > Strigeidida > Schistosomatidae > Heterobilharzia > Heterobilharzia americana. The sequence goes on from OX104134.1 coordinate 5,806,182, forward strand.
TGTATACGATAGGCCCAGTATCCATTGCTAGTAATTCTGTTAACAACAACACGTATTGAAAAGGCCAAGACACGAATGTTTGCGAACAATGTATTTTAAGCTCACTTTGACAACAAACCGAAAACCAAAAGGAGCGTGAGGTGTAACAGGCTTTAAGAAAGTGTGTGGAATGTCCCCAGCCATTCCTGATGCAGGTAAACATCTCAAAAATGTACAGTGCCTAACAATCGAATGACATGTCCGAGGAAAGAAATTGAGGTTACTACACACTTCTTGTTTAATGAATGCCAACTTCTATCCGAAGTGGAGGTTTGTGTTTGCAAAGTAACAGAACTAATGAAACCGACTTCAAATAGAGTATTGTAAATCACTATATATTGTAGCACACTGCTAATAACTATCTAAATGTATTTAGTAGACCAGTAGTGGATTTAAAATGAAGCCACATTTCTCATTCAGTACTTACTGTCAGGATTTGTTCCCATAAAAGTTAGTGCTAATATGTCTGCAACGTCATTCATAGGATTAGTTTTTAAACAACCAGATGGTAGGAAATTAATAGAAGACACAGAAAATTTCTTTATTACAAGTTGTCTCAATGGTAATTCAAACCAAAGATAGATTTTCCACAGTAACTGCAAGTTAAATCATGTCTTACTCTACCACCAAACCTGCTTACACCATATGAATGACACGCAGATAAGTTATCCTAGTCATTTCTCCCCTCTAGAACCGACTCCTTGACAGTACATCATCTCAAACTACGAAACTCCTGGCCGAATTGTCTGCCATTCCGTTTTTTGCATCACATTTCGAACCAGTGGAACACACAGTTTTCAGCACTTGGTTTTCACCCTTTCAAAGCAAAAGTGACCACCACCCCCCCCCCACTGCATTGCAGAGTCTATATCAAACTCTTGGCCTGATATACTTATTTTTGACAACTGACAATCAGACGGTCATCAAACACTGAATATAGCACAATATATATCATACTTTACTGGTTAAATCAAAAACGTGGTCAACAGAATATTATTAACAGTTGAAACTAAATAGCTGGACAGTGAATGCTATGGACTGACTACCCAGTGTTTGATGAGATTTTACTTAGAATAGAAGTCAATCAAGAAAAATTAACGCGAACATTGTAGAAAAAGGTTTATTGAACAACCACAGAAAAAGATTCACCATCCTTTCTTAAACTGCTTCATATTGAGTTAAAAACCCTATTTCACAATTAACGTCATCAAAATTACCAATAATATCACTCTAATTGCGTCGATATTGGAATGGTTGAATGCACCACTGTTCTTACTATTTGTTGACCATAAGCATATGAGCGCATTTTTTCAGCAAAATAAAAGAATATTAGAGCTATCGATAGATATTGAATCCATGCAAACTTGATAGTATACCAAAATCCAGGGTTAGTACTGTAGTGGGAGTGGACAAGGTGGATTTAGAAAGTGCGTTAAACAACAAACAATTGAAATGCATGCAGTAAAATACATATAAAGCAGGAAATCCAGACGTTCTCAGGTGCTCAAGAGAAAACCTGACCTTATATTTGGTTTTCCTTGGTCCTTATGAATAAAAAGGGTATTTGACATAAGGAGAGCTCATACGACCATTCCGATTCAAATCTGTGTTCTTTAGTGTGGTATCCAAATACATTTTGACTGTTTTACTCAACATACAGTTTTCGCTAGAGCAACTGAGTTCAAAAGATAGTGATCAAAACTCATGACCACCTATACGCTTTTTGAAGCTATACAGAGAATTCTTTCTGAGTGGAGCTGTACGAGACGAAACAGTTATGGATAATTTTTCGTTCATCGCTTACTACTCATTTAAAACACACGTTTGCTGAAATTAAGGGCTACTATGAAAATATCTAGGTACCCATATGGGGAAAGACAGACATCTTAGAAGACTCCTCCGCAAGACGTTGACTTAAGATATAATCCACAGAGGAGTAGAACGACATCAGGTGCTGCACTTCAGGGAAAACTAGTAACCATGAGTTGCAAATAGGTCGTTTCTTGCTCCCAGATCCTTTGACTTACGTGAACTGTTGATTCCAAATTAGAGTATTTCGACCTATGCAAATCAGTCCTTTATACACACTAATGCTGGGAAGAGTATTAAGCACACCATTTTTGCCTACTTCTATGGAAAAGTTTCGTCTGATATAAGCATACATAAACAGACAGAAGATGAACGCAGAACATCGTACGGAAGTGCATAGTTTTAAGTTATCATAATGTCACACAAACGGTAAGTGGTAGGTGGACACAGACAAAACGATAATTCAATGAACAAAAGGTATATCAGAGAAGAATGAATAAATAGATGAGGATTAACGAAAACTCTCAAAACTTTGGAGATGATAAAGAGTTATGCACCATTGCGACTGATTCTGAACCATAACCTCTGGAGTCTCTAGCTGTTTATTCCTATCATCTTGAAGACACCAACCGAGCAAACCACACATTCCTGCACAGCTCAAGCCACCAGTCAAAGATTATAGATCGGTGACGTGCCCTTTATAAAAGCACTTCAAGTGAAAGATTAGACTCAATCCGCCTTTAACAGTATCAGAGGACTTAGTGGTCTACTTATTGGCCACCAGTCAATAAATTTAATTTTTATTAGATCTTAAGAAAGGAAGTGAATTAAAGCGATTTGGACACTGAATAACTAAACTAGCCGTAGAAAGTGAAATATCGCTGAATTACTGAATCACTGAATGATCACTGCATATTTACAGATCGGAATAGTAGTAATCCAAAAGTATTTCGTTATTTTCAGAGTACATGTATGTTTCTTCTTATTTCAGATGCACGGACGAGTTTCTGTCCCTGTATAACTTGGTATTCCCAGTGAGAGTTAAACCAGCTCCCTAAAGCTTCAAACATTGGCTTTTCCAGTTAGCTACCTTTTTTTGAATATTAGTCATAAATAGTGTCACATTTCGTTCAAACTGACTTTTATAATCTTCCTTAACAGTATTGCTTAATCTCTGCACTTTGATTAGGGCTGCTTTTACAAGAGATCTATTGACTGGATGTTTACTGCATATGCAACGAAAACTTTGACAGAGATAGTCTTCTTTACTCGTACACTCTTATTCACGAGTATATATATATATATATATATATATATATATATATATATATATATATATATATATACCTCCAGAACACCGCACCCTAATTCATCAACCATTAGTTGAAAGTCGAGTTCCTAGACTAATGAGCTACAGCCCTACACATATGCGTGATTATAGATTTGCGTACAGGAACGCGAACTAGTAAACTATGCATATGTCGGTTCGTCTTATAATTACTTTTCAGTGTATCTTCATCTCAAAATGAGTCATTATCACGGAAATGAACGCCGTTTCACCATTTTCAGAAAAGTCACTGATCACGAGAAGTATTTTGCTAGGCGGCTTTCGTGGTAAGCAGGAATGCCACCTTAGATAAACTGGTAAGGAATCGTTGACTAACTAATGATCTACATTTTTACAATTTATCAACTATTTATTACTTGCCAATCGTTTTACTTCAAATATCTTTATTTAAACATTTGGATTAGTTCTATACCACTAGGAATATGAAGTTACTCATCAAAACAAATCTCATGTATTAGCCTTTATAAGTATTTGTAGCACGAAACAACCTTTATCTGTAATGCTACATGCATAGCATCAAATCAGTACTTTCCATGTCGTCATAGCCTTACTCAACGGTTTCGCAGGCCAATCATGTGCATGTACCAATGAGCAGACGGTGTACTTACCTAATTCTCAGGGAAGAAAAGTGGACAGAGAAATCAAGCTCGAACTCTCCAGAAAGACTATCAAGTGTTGTTGGGACATAAATCCTATCTTCAAGTAAGTAGAGTCCTAGTAATGAAATTTATGTATTCCACGAGTGGTTGCAACTCACCAACTTCCGAAAGATTGGAGTATGTGTCAAAGATTTGTTTTGGGAATGTCTTACCTTTGAAATTAGCCCTTGACTAAATAATCAGTTCACTTCATACAAATGACATACTTTTACGAAGGGTTCCATGTAATTTTCGGACCACACAAGATCTCCAGAGTACACAACTTTACTGACAGGTGACTGAAAAGACTTATTGATAACTATGGAGACATCAGTGTGGTTATTATAAAAGCGCTAAAAAAGACTATTTACACAATTTCCCAATATACCCATGAAGTTACGTCTACCAGTAGTATGACCGTAAGGCCAATTACCTTTTCTGAAGACAAAAGTGGAACTCTGATGTGAACATTTACACCACTGTTTTCACCTGAGTCAGGATCCTGCTGGGTGTAGAAACTTGTCTGAGGTGGTCTGTAATTGGACAGCAAGTCTGGAAATGTTTCTTCATACGCGATATTTGAGTAGAAGATAAAATCATCTTCCTTTTTTAAGTAAAGCAGCAGTTTTCCGCTGAAGGAGATGGTAGGTTTTTCCGGAAAAGCGTAAAAAGTTATATACAGATCTGTAAAAGTAAGGTTGAAAGAAAATGCGGTTTTATCTCACCATCAGTCACATAAGAAATTATCCATGGAACAATTGTAATTAAAAGGACTGTGGCTGTATCAAAGTAAAATGCTAATGATGATGCGTTAGCATAGTATCGTCTTAACTCGTACAATTTGTAAACTCGCATACTTAACTCGAAGAAAACAACTTAGAAACAACCTTGATGCATTGTACACTGGTAAACTTAAACAAAACAAATCCAGATCGAGGGTACACGATGCAAAGCCATGAACTTATGTATACATTTTCCCAACCGATCCCTGTGTTTGTCTTGTCCTCTTCTGAGTGGCTCATTTGGGGATGCAGATACCACTTCTTTTGTAAGTGGGTACAAGGATTTGATTGCTCAGTGCCCTAGCCAGTACCTTGTAATCCTTAAGTTCCTTCTTGATTTTGCACGCCCTTGATGTGTCTTCCGATGTACTTCCACCTACTGAAAAAGGTCAATAAAGATATACTAGGTAGAATGTCATTTCGTAAGATTCCCTTAGTCTGCCATACAAGTTGGAGCCATTGCTGATTTCATCCATGTGGCTATCCTTCAAAACATTTTCTAAATGTTTCAGTCACCTTTCTCACAAGCGTTTGAAGCTTGTACGCCGCTCTCCAGCCACGACCTGACTGTGACTGCGTGTAAGGTGATAAATATGTCAACTCTAATCCTATGTGTTCACCAGTGCTTGGGAAGCTCCAAGCAGCAGTCGGTTGATAGTGCACTGCAATTTTCAAACTTTGTCTTGCTGTATTCGTGGCTCCCTGTGAGGACAAAGGGGACCTACCGGTGTCCCACGTTTTGCCACACACACCCTAGGTATTCGGCTGCATATTTGCCTGCGCTGATAAGTACAAAGCATTTCTTCAACAAAGTCAACGAGCAGTTTGAGGTTTATCCGCGGTATTCGTACACCATCGTCATCCTTTGATTCTCATCCGATCACTACACCATTAACATAGAGAATCATGTCAGACAATGTAAAACCCTTCGGTTCGATAATATACAAAAAATGCAGCAGACTTGGAGATTTCCCTCCCAGTACTCCATCCTACGTCGAACTTTTGCGAACGCCGTGATGTGAACTGGGCAGTAGGTCGGGGCTTGTGGGTGGATGGTGACAAATTTCTCGGTGCGTTTTCTCGATAACTTAACTACAGAATAAGTCAGACATATCAATCTGCGACTTCAAAAGGGGTCCCGCTTAGTAGCCTTATAGAAGAAACATGGATTCGGGCTCCTTTCGTTCACATGAATAAATGCATTTGAAGCGAGAAAAATTAATCGTGTTAGTCAGTTGGCCGGATACGTAGGGGATAAGCCTTCTGAATAATCCTGGGTGTAAGCTACCTAGGAAGTCTTACCTCTTCAAACCTGAAGAATTTAGGGTTCTAAGCAAGTTATTAGAATCGACATTCATACCATCTTATCTGTTTGTATCAGTACTTATGCCGATAGACTCGGGTGTAGTGCTTGTCAGTGAACAAAAACCTCTTGAGAGTATCTTGCCAGGCTTCTTGCTGATTTAAGATGATCGTTGAGTAGTCTAGATGTCTCGATACCATCTTCTAAGGTAGGAATATCAAGGAGAGTTTCGCCGTTTTAGTCCTTACAAGAGAATGGCTCCTTGAGTCGTTCTACTGATTTTTAAATTGTTTGTTTTTTGAGGTATGTTCAAAACCTGCAGCTGGGAATTATACACTTGTTTCAAGCCACACTACAATTCTTCATCTCAGCGCTAGCAAGGTAAGTGGCGGGATTTGACCCTTTATTCCATCATGAAAAAACCTGTATCTCAGGGACATACCCGTCAAAGAAAGCATTTCTATACTTTAAGGATAGTCGATGGAATAAACGGTTGAGTTAGTGATGCATATAATTTTATGATCTATATTAACGGTTCAGCCTTCCAAAGAGAATGGAGAGTTTGTAACCACAATATTCTAGACTTCTGTACATAAGGTTTAGGTTAATTTTCGCCGTAATACAACGCAACTCCCTCACACCGGGTGGTAGCTACCGCGTACAGCCTGTTGCTCCAATAAAGTGGGATGAAGCACGCTGATGCTAATGCCAGAGAGGGTTGAAGGCCAGTTGTGTGTAGGCCCATGTAAACCAGCAACATGGCGAGCTAATCGCTGATTGTATTGCCTGACTAACTCAGTCGGTCAACTGTTCATTGAAGTCTGTTGAAAATGGAAATCGCAATCATCCATCAATGGTACTGGGATATGCAGGAAAGCTTCTTAGAACCTCGCGTTCATAACTGCGACATGCTACAACTGTGTTACTGTCTCCTCCATTACATTTCAACCAGCAGCAGGGGACTTAGCTTTTCCTATTTTTACTGGCTACTGTTTCCGTGGCTCGCTATCACGTACGCAAGCCATTGATCCGCTGCCACGAACAGAAAACCACTTTGTGGAACCAGACCGTCAACAATCCCTGAAGTCAGTTATATTCTTGAGACTCCTGCTCAGTCGAGACATTCATAGTTTCGTGATGTTTACCCACTACATCCGCTGACTCGAAAGGCATCATCTGCCTCCGGGGCCACTTCACAGAAAAACCCATCAATTTAAAGTCTTTCACATCTGCTACCGTTCGAGGTTAAAACAACATGAGTTGGCCAGAAGTGGAGAAGTTCATAGGTCCGTAATTACCTGAAACTCGTTTTTTTATGGGGGCGAGATCTCTACATTGCTAACTTCTTCGTAGACATGAGTGTTCGTACTCTCCCTTTTGACAGAAGCTACCCACTGTCCCTCGAACTGTATTTCAAACCAGTGTGGTCCACAACATGTTTTTTGCAAAACTTTGTTGAACAAACTTTATCTGCGGGTGATAATGTGTGCATTTGTACAAGAGTTTCACCTAGCCTTTCGGCTGCTATTAAAGACAACCGGGTTTAGGCCTGGGTTACCGGTAGGCTGCTCCAGATCGGAGTGGACGAACTAGGTCTCACTCCTTTGTGTAAAAAAATACACAGTAACAGTGAGGGTCTAAGGGTTAACCTTGACGAGGAATTCTGAAGTTTCGTTCATTGCCGCTGAGCGGCAAAGAAGGCCAATGAATTCTGGAGCCTTCCTCCTCTAACTTTGGGGGCAATAATCCTGGATCCATTCATGGCAGCGTATGAAATATGCATCCGCTCTCTTTGATCAATAAGGCAATCTTTCTTAAAGAAAGTCAACGACACCCAAGAATTGGTCCGAAGAGAGGCCATAAAAAGTCGTTTGACCATGACAAATGCCCTTTTTCTATCATTTTGATACTCATAAGCCCCAACTGGTGTGACGCAGGGGGATAAGAGGGGGCATTCTGGCGAAGTACTATTGTCCCCGCACTGCCTTACATCCTAACAAACTTCCCTAAGGTTCATTCAGGAGCCATGCGGGTTTACTTCCCATTTACGATAACAATGTGTGAATGCGAGATGAAAAAATTCCAAGGCCACGATGGACACTAATGGGAATACCGTTACTAGCCCCCAGCATCCAGGTAAATAGCCACACCCTCGGTAAAGCCGCCATAGCTTGGGCGGCAAAACTCACAGTAGATTCCACAAGCTAGACAAGGAATACAACATGCAACCGGTACTGAACGAAGGAAATCCGACAAACATTGCATATTAGTCATGGCGTGCTTCCTCCATTCCTACACTGTAGGCATTATATTCACCACTTCCTTGATTGCATGTAGAATGCACTTTCAGCGTTCGTCGAAGTTGATTCTCACTCTACCTGCCCACTAGCGCGCTCCGACTATATTCAGCTTCTCCACCAGCTTTATGTCTCCACGCATCTCCTAATGTTGTGGGTTCACATCAAGCTCAGACACAGCGTTTCACCTAAGCCTCACATTAGAGGTCATCATTTAAGAGTAAAGCGTATGAGGGCAAGAAAGGTGGTTCATGCTAAATCGTTCGCGGTCAAGATCTTCAAACATTGGAATTCTCTTTTTGGGCAGGTTGCAACGGCACCTTTTCCTGAGGCTTTCTACAGGAGGTTGAAGATACACTTAAATTCTTACGCAAAAGATGGACTGTTTTCAGGAAGCACTGAGTGGTCTTGCTGACGAGCAGCGGCATAAGCAAAAAATAATTATTCATCACCAATCGTCTACTACTATTTTTGCGCTTCCTCTGTGTAAGTTGTCGCTCACATTCTGACAGCCACTTGCCCAGCCACTTCCAGCTAGAAATGCCGCTGGTCTCCCTCGAAATGACTACAAGTTTTCTCAAATCAACATGTTTCTCTCTTGAACTCCAGTCCAGTTAAGTTTTACCACTGTCCTACCTTACTGGCACTCACAAGCTAGTTGGAACTAACTGCATGTCACATGTCAAGATCAGCATTCACTGAACCTATTTCGAACTACCCCCATCCCGTCTTATGGTTGATTTTACAGCCGGTTTCTTAGTTTGCCGTGGAATTTTTGCAACATCCTGCGTGTTTATCTTAGTTCATGTGTACTGTATTGTGGCAGAAATCTAGCTAGACCTCGCAGCACAAGCAAAACGGATACAGACAGAGGTTGAAAATGCTTTCAGTGGTTAGGAGAAAGTACTATTTAAAACGTCAAATAAAAATTTCCACGGCGACAGGTGAATAAGTATAAAGGAATAAACTAAGATGTTTCTCTTCCAGTTTATTCAAAAATAAGCCCAAATACAGCAACAACACAGCAAAATTTAATGGTCCCTATCAGAAAGATGCAAAGGCTTGGTGAACGTTCTAGAGGCAATCCATCTCAACTCCATCCGTTTATCGATCATATAATCAGGAAACAGTTTACCAGGCAAATCATCATTGCGGTGTAAGTCAGAAGCTTCACCCTTTATCGTTTGTTGAGTATGGTTTTTGTCAGCATCGAATGCATATCAGACAAAACTCTGTATTTAAACAGTACCAGGAGGACATCGTTTTTGGGGTTGGATTTTATTATTTTATTTTATGGGCGAGTTGCAAGCTATAAGACTAGGCACCACCCAACTTAATAGGTTACACTGGTTTATTTTAGTCAGCTTACCGCTACTTTACTTTCAACCGTGGTCATCAGTCAGCTGGTTATGTGGGTGAACACATTCCCTCTGCTTCCCATCTGAAGCAGCTTAATCACTTGAAAAACAGATTTGTTGGATAGGAAGCACTCTGTTCGAACGAGATGCTAAACTTCCTGTATCATGTGGGACGGATGTTTTGAAAGTAGCAATTAGAGCAGTTTTACAATAACAAGAATATGGTGTCTGGCCGTCACGTATTTTCTGAAAGATTTGGTTTGATGAATGATGGTAATGCATTTATTCCCGGGAAGCAGGTATGCACTATTTATACAGACATTTAGAAGTTACGTTATGATAGGTGGTGAGTGCATCATTTTTAAGATGAAGAGAGTACTCGAGTTTGATACAGTTGTTTTATGCCATAGCACTTTTCAGACCTTCTTTTCACATACTTTGAGGTATCCTTGGGTCGCTGGTCTGAGAAAGGTAGACCTGAGTTTAGCATGAACTAGGTCATACAGTATTCACTCGCACCGTTGTCATACAGCATTCATTCATACTGTTATGTCATACAGTCATTTACGGCTTTTGCACTGCTTCTCGCTATGATTAAATTTTTTGCCCTGGGCCAACCAAATGTGTTTTGTATATTCTCACAAAAATGGCTAGGTATTGGCCCAGACCAATCTGCAAATTTGGTTAGTTGAACGTCAAATTTTAACTGTCATGCCCGATGTAGCTTTATTGCAAGAGTATAACTTGCACTGCGGCAAAGCGTAACTGTATATCAGATTGTTTAAACGATGTAGCGCACAGTGATGCAGTATTGCTTACTGGATAACGTTAGTGTCCAAAATTTCATGAGGCGAATAATGCTACGTCACTTTGTGCAATATCAAATGTTCAACCTGGTGCCGGCATAACTTTCTTACAAGCCAAGAAAAGTGTTAGTTACCCATTCATATGAGTTAATCACGCATATGACACGAAAATACGGTTAAAACTACAATGTAACACCTGTCCGTACTTGAATTCATCCAAATTTTTAAGTATTCCTTCAAAGTTGCGTGTGCTGTTCGAAATCTAATGGGTCCCTAAGCCATGCTTGATGGATTGTTAGTTGGTCGAGATTTACGGCTTCCCGTCGGGAGAAAACACCAAATTCACCCCGATATCTACGCGTTCTCCGCTTAATCGTAACAACGGCACATTTTCACATAGCATAAGCTACATGAACGCCAACCAGTTTACAGGTTCTCTCACTTCAGTAGCATGAATTCACCGTTGTGTACAATAACGAGGAATACGCCAGGCATCGTTATTTAAGGGTCATAAGATATGAATTTAGAGGGAGGATGTTAATTTTTCGTGGACAAAAAAGAATAGAATAGCTAAAGACCTCAAGGCTTGTTGAAAAAAAGTATGTCGCAGTTTTGTAAAAGCGAGTTTTGTAGTTCTTGGTGTGAAACTACAACAGTGCTGAGGTGGGTGCAGCCAGCGTAAGGTGCCATGTGGGCAAGCTATTTTCGAATCCACCCATTTCAGTGAGATTATTTCACCTTACAGCCATCCCATATCAGAACAAATTCAGTGACACCCATATCTGTCTGATAGTCGGTATGATTTCTCGCACCATTTCTAGTTAAGTGGCTGTCTCTGCCATTTGTCATCAGGCTAATCTTCAAGCCTCTTACCACTTTCCATGGATGAAATCTACAACCAATGACTTCTAAAAGGACGCTGTTCCCTCATAATTCAGAGACTCCATAAGCACATACACGAGGAAACTAAGGAAGTTTCTATCTGTAATGATGATATTTTAAGGACTGTGGCTTGATGATACTATATCCGTACTCATTTGGACATTCTGAAGCGTTCATATGTTTTGAACTTGTTATTTTATCAAAGCACAAGCTGTTCAGAAGTTTCGGTCACTTATCTTCGTCATAAAGTAAAAACACTTTCAGCTGATCTCAGCAGATTTATAGACAGACTTCAACCGTTTTTAAAACCGACTGGAAGTTATCATACGTCTTCGACATAAAACGAAAAAGTGTGCCAAAACTGAAAGTCTACTTACGCAATCGTTTAAAATTAATTGTGAATCCCAAAGATGGCGATAACAGATTGTTGGTTGGTCCAAACGCCGATTACCAGTTGATGAAGGCATGCAATACAAGGCACGTGGATGTTGGTTCTACAAATGTTTCACCGGAGTGACATCAACTGTGTATAAATCTTGCAGGAAATCAGCTCCTCCCTGATTTTATGACCTTTTTGCAGGCTTCTTCAGCTCCAGTTTGATGAGCCCTCGAGATACTACCGGCAAAAATCCCTCGTGCGATGACGTCAGGTGTCATTCCAGGGAAATACCGGATGGTGTGACGGGTGTTTTTGCGGACAAATCTGACATAAGAACTAGAAGTGGACCAGTGCCTCATACGGCCAATTCAATAAGCGATACCAGTGCACTGCTCCGAACACATAACTGACATGAAGGGGAACGAAGTGTAAATGGTACACCAACAATGATGCCTAGAGATTGACTGAAAGACTGCTCCACTATTGTCAGGGTTGGCGCGGCGAAGGTGGTTGATGAAGCTGATTGGATTTCTACTTAAAAAAACTCGGAGAAGCCTTGAAAGGCTAGCACCGAAACCACTGAGACTGTTAAGCCCACTGAGGTTTCAAAAGCCATTGACACGAGATCCAGGGATTTACCACGAACATACAGTGTGATTTTCTGGAATGCTTAGGGGCCAGTGACAAAAATCTCTCAGTATGTCATGAGTATCATCTGAACCTTGGGGAATCGGCCATCAGACATGTGCTATCTAAATCATCTTAGGGGCGTAAATCACTGAAATTGCTGTGGAAGAAAAGATGGCAGAGGATTTAAAAGGTTGTTGTAGGTAATAAACAAGATGTGGGATGCACCCCTGGGTAACACATCCAACCTAATAACTTCAGATATCTACATCCGACGAGACTGGGCTCCCAAGGGCCGGATACAAAGAGGGAAGGCTACTTCTGGGGGCTCGACCAGTCAGTGCAGAAAATCTCTAAATTGTGGGTTTTCAGGTTGTGAGGCCCTGTAGATGAATGCCTCCAGGGCCTGTGTGGGTGGGTCACGGAACTCTTCAAACACTGGTCATAATCTACTTCAATGTTCCCAGAGCTGGAGATAAAATGAAAGACCTCAAGACTTTAGCCCACGAGCAACGTCCCAGTGCAATGGCCGTGACCAAAACCTGGCTACCAAAAGACTAAGATTGTGGGTGGCAGTGATGGCAGCATACCACTGTGTGTCCGTGATGACGTTCTCATACAGTCAGCCGCTTCATAAGTTCATGAACGTGGTACCTGGGAAGTGGTTAGTTGTGAACTGAAGTCAGAGCAGGCTTCCTGCACAATTGGGACAGCTTATCGGAGCCCATCTTTCTTTACAAATGACTCGCTGCTAACTTACGTACGTGACTGGAGTGGCAGAAAGAGGCACCTAATAGTTGGGAGTCTGAACATTGCACGTATAAACTGAATAAAGTTTGTAATCTCAACCTTAGGGATTTGCTTCTAAAATTATCTGTTGGAATCTGCCCCAGCTTGTTCAACAAGACGCGACTTAGAACACAAGTATTTGTTATTATATTCATCTTTAATCCATCTATGAGGAGATATAATAGACCTATGGTGCTTTCTCCCATCAGGGAACAGCGATTGTGCTGTGTTAAATTTACGTTTTCAAGCCAATGAGTTTGACCACAACACTCCCCCCCTGGACCCAATTTGTGGCTCGCAGACATTCCACCAATCAGGTATTGCACAGCCCGTAAAGAGTGAACCGTCGATAAGGACCCATCGATCGGGAACGCCTCGGATAGGTTTAGAACTCTATTCGAAGGGGTAAAAACACTACGTATTCCATGGACAGGAGTAATCTTGTCTATCAAGAGCTGAATGGTTATCGAAATGCGTTAGTGAGGTTTCCTCTTTCGATCAAGACAGCGAAGTGCTCAACAGCAGTGTCAGCACCGGATACGGCGCCCACATCAAAGGAATCACTTGGCTGCAGATTGGTCCTAAACCTGGCAAATCCCCGGTTTCCAGTGACCCACACCGCGGATTTCCATCTAAGCTGGCGGACGCTACTGCTGAGCCAGTCACTGGTCATTTCAATATGTCCTTATATTAGAGTCGCCCCCTGGAGGCTGGAAAAGTACTACAATAAGATAGGCTTCCAAGACCGGTGGTAGCCAGTTGGTAGCTAGCTACTGCCCTCTAAGTCTTACTATGACGCAATTATGGAAGCTTCGCAAGGAATAATTCGTAATACGGCCTAACAACAATCTTAGACCCCCTCCTTCTTTTACACTGCGTTGGCGGACTACGGTAAATGCCCAAATGTTCGTGGGCACGTGGTCTAGAGCCCACACGTAGCGAGGTAGACCGGTACACCCTTCAGGCAGATTGGACGCAGTAGGTCAGTCCGAACGGCGGCATCAGAACCGAAAGACTTCAATGCCCCCCTAATCCATGGACTGAGAACATCAGCACAGTGTAATGCAGCTGCTGTAGAGGGCTTCTGCGTATAATGATTCAAATGCACGGCCTAAGGAAACTTCGATCACGGTTAGTTTGAGACGCTCTATTCTCCCCACTTTGGACCCTACTTGGAATGTCACGTTCAGGCGGCCAGTCGTTGCCTAAAAATGAGTGCCGACGTGCTCGAGGATGTTCAGTGGACAGGTATTAAGCTCGTCGCGCGGTTTTCGAATCTGCCCTATGAGGAACGAATAGATAGATCAAAATTTTTCTCGCTGCTTCAGACGTGTTTTGGTATCTTTAACAATGACTTCCTTCCTATTGCCCTACCTTGTCTCTCCTGATGGGATTAGTTAGTTCCGAGGCCATTAAGAGAAGTTTCAAGGGCTACGATGGGATCAGCTAAGAGTGAACTTCTGTTTCTCCTGCTGAGTGGTGGGCTACTGGAACCCCTTACCTCTGCAGGCAGTGTCAGCACCTTCGGCTGCAGTGTTCGCCAAAAAACTAGACGTTCACAGACACATCCGCCCAAAGGATTGGCACGGGACAGCTGACCTGCAGCCCTTACTGCTGAAAACTGGAATTTGATATCCGCAATTTTCTCAATCAATTCCTGGTTGACCATGAACTTTAATTCTTATGCACGGTAGCTGACTTCCAGACGTGATGAACCATAAACTATTCACAACAGCCTTCAATAACTTCATGATTAGAAAAATGCACCCTTCTAGAAGTTTGAATTTTGAGGAGAGTTTTGGTACTCCGACCTCATTTCCTTCTGTCCATTTGAGTGGCAACGGACCACAAGGCAGGCAGTTCCTGCCCTGAATACATCTTCAAGCCACACACAAGAATTCATATCATTTTGAAAACTATGAGAAAAAAGTTGAATACAAGATACTGGGGGGCTGACTACGTCGGAAGAACATATATGAAGTGTACTGGAATTACCGGTGAACTAATTTCTGCCTCGTCGCAAACGAAAGCTGTCTTGAGCAGTTCAACCGATAATGTCTATTGTTTTAGGCCTCTACTAGTGATGAAGCACTTTTTGCACGCCTAATGCCTGGTAATGGACCCTCATAAGGTGTCTGAAAACTTTTTCAAACTGGATGTACTTGAACAACAACGAACCTACAGTTTGTTTATTATTTTCGGCCGTCATATAACTGTTGTGAGGCCCCAGTTTTGAATAAAACGTTGTCATTGATGTGAAAATTTTTAACTAGTCATTCTTACACCATCTTTTACAGTATGACTAGTAGCTTATTTTCTGCCCCCAATGTAATTTAATTCGCCGACTGGTTAATCTTTACTCCTACCATGCCAGTGTCTCGGACTGCGGACAAGGTCATGTTCATGTGTGTAAATATTCAAGTGTTTTGGGATTGATTGATCATTATATTCTGGGAGGAATAAACCATCCCATCATCCAGCTTTGGCTCTCTCTCCATTCGCCCCGGGTTGGAGTCGGTGGCTTTGCGTACCAAATTAGCTGTCAGTTAAGCGTGGGTATTATATTCTTTCGAAATGTATAACAATAATATCGACATGAATATGTTAAAAGCGTCCGTGAGCAAGGTCAAACTTTTAGGGGGTTGTAACTGTCCGTCGGTGCACCTTACAGCGATGGTGGTGTGGACGGTCACATGGCCGCTTCCCGGTGTTGTCGTCGATTTTTAACCCATCAGGTAGTTCACTAATCTGTTTAACAGCTGCCGAAGCCCATGTAAAACAATGTACGTGAACGTTCGAACAAATCTCTCTTGTGAGTTGGTGGAACGTGGCGACGACGGGCTCCAGTAGATACCTCACGTACGTTTGTGGATAAACGCGTGGGACGCCCTTCAGCAGTAATGGAAACTTTGCTTCACTTGCGACAAATTCGGACCATTCTGCTGTGGCCCGGCCATGTTCACAAGCTCAACGCATGTCTGTCGCATCAAGTCAGTCACTTCGCCATCAGACAGTATGTAAGCGACAGCGTTAGTGCTGCCCTCATTGAAATCAGTATCTCCGGAAAACTCTTAAATATAATCTAATTGTTTAGCCCCTCTCGGAAAGCACCACACCGATGACGTAAACTGTTGATGGCATAACGGTGTGTGGTAGGCAGCGATGACGATTTCCTGATCTCGTGACGTGTAACTAAAATGTCTCACAGTGATACAAAATGCCACCTATTCTTCCCCAAACGTGCTTCGCAAGATCAGAGCACACTAGATTTTTGTTGAATAATGCGAATTCGACATCGTCGTCGTGAATTTTCCTTTGCAAATAAGGTCTTTTTGAGATATGCCTGTGGATAGAAATGGTATTACTGTCAGATTTGTCTGCGACGGCTTCGAGAATTGCTGTGGCTATCCAACGACATTATGAAGAGCCCTCCGCACTACTTACGTGGGCGTAAACCTCTTCGGATTGCTTCCCAAAAAACCTATCGGGGGTTGCAAAATAAGAACACACAATGAAATGAAACGGTGTTGGGACTTAATTGCCTCCTAAATGGAGGATTTTTTGGTGGTTCATCTTCCAAAGGCCTGATAGTGTCAGAAGAGATGTGGTGTTCTACGAACTGTTATGGTGGTGAACTTTTTTGGATTGA
Source organism: Heterobilharzia americana (assembly GCA_944470555.2). Taxonomy (NCBI): domain Eukaryota; kingdom Metazoa; phylum Platyhelminthes; class Trematoda; order Strigeidida; family Schistosomatidae; genus Heterobilharzia; species Heterobilharzia americana. The sequence continues at coordinate 5,822,888 of OX104134.1, forward strand.
TAAGTACTCCATACTGTTGAAAGCGTCGAAACAACATGCAAACAGGTTTGAAATGTACTTATAATGCAACACTTGCAATCAGAACACCGTTGGTTTTGGTGATGACAAGGCTCTGACCCTGAGTGACCTGACCGAATAATCGCTTGAAGGATTACGTTGCATTCTCAAGGCTAAAAGCCATACCTATACCAAAAGCCGAAAGTTGTGACGATGGCAGTTTTCCGTGCCTCTGCTCGAGCGACTAAGATCCTGTGGTTTGCCTGAACTAAACCTATCATGGAGAATGTTGATTTTTTCGCGCAAAGAAAGAGAGAGTTTGTGCGGACGTTGGATAATTCGGTGACCCGGAATCAATAGGTCGCAAGGCACACCGTAGTCACCACCACTATTCACGATCTTCATTCGTGACCACACGCGGACGGCAAACCCATGACTTGCAAGACGGTGGTATTATGCCCATCTGCTCCCTAAGTTTTGCTTCCGCTTTGGCAGTTGCCAGTTCACCCCGTGTTCACCGTCGGTCTGAAGTACTGCCAAGCTGACTTTTAGTGATGACTCTATGTACGGTGGTAGGTGGTACTTCCATGGTATGATAAACTAGTTTCAAAATAGTATGTGCTTTTCGAAGTTGGCGTGCATATGAATAGTCCCAAGGTTTCACAATGAGGACACTGTGAATAGGATAGTCTGACGCCAGGCCCCATGCTTTCACTTTGATGCACGTATAATAATGGTCCGAAACAGAAACAAGTCGCCCTACAGGCTAGAGAATCAATACAATGTGGTTAGTCAACACAAAATACAGATTCACTTTCATGGTTTTCAGTGGATAGAACATGCTTTACGTAGACTTCAAATGGTTTGGGCATTCACATCCTGGTTATTTATGGGAAATGGAATTCTTTAAGTAGGTGAATTACCATTTAGTATAGGGTCCTTAGAAAAGTGGATCCTTGGCAAAAGTGAATAGTTCGCTGTTCGGCGTGCAAAAATCGAAACGGCCTTCACGAAGAGGTAAAGGTTGGTATGGGACAAAGAAGGTTAAAGCTGCGCAAAAAGGCTACGCAAATTACGACAAATTATTACCTAATGGCGTAGGAGCCTCATACTTTTCAGTACTGTAGCCGTTTGAATAGACTAGAAGTTTGTCGAGTGCATGAACCACTGGTGGGTAAATTACGACGGTATAAAGTGATAGTTTCTTGGAAGGGCAGGGGCGCAGAGCTCTCGTGGGCGGCGACATAATACTGAAGGGGAGTAACGTGTACTTTCAGCGGTGCCGCTGTTTTTTGTCACTTGGTCAAAATGGGAGGGGAAGATGTTGCTGTCGTGATGGATGAGCCCACAACAGCACCCATGAGGGGTTTCGGCCAGCGGAGTGAAAGCAATAAAGAGGTAAGCGCCGTACGTGAGGCGACATACGGTAGTAGTCATGAAGACCCACTGGAGTCTGCGGCGTTGACATAGGTCTAATATTGATAACTGCTCATCGAAAGCCCCTATGTACTTTCTGTTTGAGGTTTGGAGGTACAATTTGCCGGATGATTCAGACGGCCGGCGTGGAAGCGAAAATGGAATGGCGCTACCTTCATTGCCAGTGTTGACCTAAAATTGAAGACCTGCAATTTGATAGTGACAGCCACTGCAAATGTTGTCTGATCGCTGAGTTTCTTTGGTCCAACGACGAACTTTATCTGAAAGAAAAAGATATCAGGCGTCTACTAACTCCGAGAAAAATCTTTTGACAGTGCTCTAGGGATGTCTTGTGAATCTCCTGGTGTGCGATACCGCAGTCTTTTGGGTGAACGGCAAACAGGCATGTCAGAGGCCTTAGTTCCTAAAGCTTGAGAAAGGGGCGCCGATACGGGACCACGGGACTGCTACTTAAACCATTCTGCACTGAAGCCATCGATTAACCTCCAGGGGCGGAATAATCAGGGTACACCACCATTATGTCAGCCATGCCCGCCAAGTCCTCTAAATTAATAGCTTTTAAGGATACGCGGAACATTTGACCAACATTGTAAGCCAGTCTTCTTAACCACATTCACTCGATGCTATCCTCATGTGCGTGCCCACGTATCTCAAAAGTTGCTCGGCGTACTTTTCGTCAGAGTTAGAAGTTCGATGAATGGCTGCTGCTTATGAATTTTCGATATGTCAACCTCCGTAACAACCCAGTGAGTAGTGCCGCAATAAAGTGGGCTTGCTTGCGATGGTCTGTTATATTTCGAGAGAAAGCCTTCGTTTTGGAGAACCTTATTCTAGAGGACTTTGGTTGGAAATAAAATGCAATTTCGTGGTCTGGATGTTGGTTTCCCGTGATCGTCACACTCGCTTGGTGGGACGTGACTAGTGGGACCTATGTTGGCTGCCAAAAAACGTTGTCATTAAACATGCTGGAAACAGAAGCTTATGTCAGTATGCAATAGGTCAGCGTAATCAAACTGCATTAAGTAGAAAAGGGACAACATTAGTTGGTGGCGGACGCGAGATCACCCGGTAAGAAAAATTGGGCCTTCATCTGACACAACCACCCCTTGAGAAGCGAGGTAATTAACATACCACATGCAGAAATTGACCACATTAAAACATTGCGTGAATCGCTTACCTCGATAACTTGCCTTAGGTTCAGTGTACGACAGTACAATTTAAAGAGTCCAGCAGTATGACTGCAACACGGCTTGGGATGGGGTACCACTGAATATATTGCCTGCATTTCTGGTAAGAGATGAGTTTCCCGCAAAATTTCGGGAGTAATTCTTAGAGGCTGGCCACGCAGCGCCAGGAAGAAATGGAACACAGGGAGGACATGATAGGGCTTTCCATGTGATTGAAAGGTGGAAAATTGTAGTAGCAGTGAACTCATATACCTTCACAGTTTTAGAGTTATCGTGTGTTTTGGAACGTACTGCAGGTAGAATGGCAGATAACCGTCTGATTCTCCACCTCGTTCTGCACGTTTGGTCATGGTTGTAACATTATGATGATAAACTACGGTTTGAAAAAAATGTTCACTGACATGACTCTGTATGAAATGCAATTTCTAGACTGTGATAATGCTACCGAATCCCTTCCCTAGAGCCGTGCTTCTGTCGAGTGACGAAACTTCTCAATATTTATTTCTTGAAGTTGAAGCTTTCGTCGCTTTCCTCACCTTCTTTGACGTGAAAACGATGGATAGGTTTCTAGGATTTGTCCTGGTGCAAACTTGATAGACGCAAGGACCAATCACCAATTATTCGGGCTTGTTATATACCCATGAATACGAGACCAAGGAAGAACACGATAGCGTAGTCGGATGGAATAGTATATATGGATGGTTATGCCGAAATACCGATGCGTTCCAATTAGCTGGCTAGAGTCGAATACGAGCAGTGCAACGTAATACGACAACGTGCCAAATGGCGAGGATGTTTGACCGGGCGAGTCCAGTTAAACTATCAAGGTCAGCATCAATGTTGAATGTCGTCGAACCCCAGGCTATTGATTTTTTGGAAGTGTGTGAGGCTACAGAATAAGTAAGCACATGTATCTTCATGACTGTGGTTTGTCATTCATGTTGTAGAGAAATAAGTAACACGTACGCGACCACTGTTTCGCCACCTGGCAGACTCATTAGTGAAGTGAAACAAGGGTTATCCTCGTGTAATTGAAACAAAGACTTGACACATGGAGTGAAAGATAATCCCACCCGTTCTTTACAGGAACATTTAATAATACCCTCATGAAAACCAGTTTAATGGCTGAATATAGCCCAATCTCATTTTCTGACATCCGGCTTGTTGCGTTCCTTGGTTCAAAACATCGTGTTATTCCTGAGTTTAATTCTATTGCCTTTGTACTCGCTCGTCCGCTTATTACCTTAGGGTTGTCTTCCCGCAAGTTTGGCCGACGTTAATAACTAATTCTTTGCGCTCGTAGAATACCTGTGACTGTGAGACCCGGAATGAATACGGTAGGGCAGCAGGTAGGAATGGTGCGCTTGATAGACTAAGAAAATAACCATGCGTTTCGACCAACCCGCTAGAGGAATGTGTTCGAGAAGCGCGACTTAACACGACAACGTGCCAGATGACAGGAATGCTTGGTTATGTGCCTTCATTGGAACTAATCCGTTAGAACCACAAAGCCAGCATAAACACAGAATCTCGTTGAATCCTGGGCTAATAAATCCATGAAATTTTTTTGTCTCCTCAGTTGCCATACTTTTTGACTGAACAGTGCAGAATAATAATCATCGCAACCACAGCTTCCTTCCCCTCCTTCCTTCCACGTCATTTTCCCACTATTCTGATGCACTTTCTTCAGTATAGTGAAATGTCTGTTATAACAAAATTTGAAACTAGCGCAAGAGTCAGCATCCCATAAAGTTAGCATACCTCCACCTAGTGGGTTCGTAAAAGGCACGCTATTGGTCGAAGACATTATGGAAGCTTAAGTAGGAATCTTAAAAGATGCAGATGTTAACCTCTATTCCACTAGAATGCACTCGCATGAGACCTAGAAAGTTATTAGACTAGCTGTGGAAAGTCACCGTGTTTTCGCAAAACAGTAACACAATAAAGATGCATCAGTTAACTGAACAACACCTGTTTACACTGGAAGTACAAAGTGGTCGAAAACGGACGAACAGACTGGAAACTTGAGGGTGATCTTAAAGTCCAACACGTTGGTTAAATACATGTCACCACTTCAAGAAAAGTTTGAAAAGAAGTCATTCAATGGAGTTGAAACTAGTACTTTGCAGATAGACACCTAAACCAAATGAAGCTACTTGGCTTTGTATAACCGCCATCTTCTGTCATAATGCTCTGCGGTGATTTCTGAATGAAATAGGCCACAAACAAGCTCCTCAGTAGCGCAAAGTTGTACATCTAAAACATGATGCACGTCATGTTCATAGCCTCAACGGCACGGAACTTGAAGCGTCGCCGACGAAGAGGAATTTAGGCGTTTTAGTCTTTAGGATTTGTCCTGGTGCGAACTTGACAGACGCAAAGACCAATCACTAATTATTCGAACTTGTTATATACCCACGAATACGAGACCAAGGAAGAACACGATAGCGTAGTCGGATGGAATAGTATATTTGGATGGTTATGCCAAAATACCGATGCGTTCCAACTAACTGGCTAGAGAGTCGAATACGAGCAATGCAACGTAACACGACAGCGTGCCAAATGGCGAGGATGCTTGACCGGATGCCTTCAGCTTAGCGAGTCCAGTTAAACTATCAAGGTCAGCATCAATGTCGAAGTCGTCAAACCCTAGGCTATTGATTTTGGGGAAGTGTATGACGCTACAGATCACTCCCCCCCTAGTGGGTTCGTGAGGACCCTAAGACGATACCAGCCGGAAGTAAAAACCCAGTGGTTTCTCCACTGGTAAAACTCTCCGATGGGCTCACTGCGTGAGGTGGCCCCTGGTTGTCTGAACCTTATTCTAGGGTGTCGTGGCGATTAAATAAATAAAATACAATAAATGAAATTGTACGTCGGTCGCGGTCATCTGTTCCTTTCGACGTTCCGTCCAGTGCTCGTTGCACCTGGAATATAAATAAAAGTCTTTAATACCACGAAAACGTTGCGTAAAAATGGGAATTATTTATATATAAACGTGTCGAAAAAGAAAAATTTACGCTTATCTTCGCCGTTTTTTTAGTTTTTATTACATGGTAAATAAAAATTGATATAAAAAGGCAAAGTGTACGAGGGTTTGTGCCGGTAAATAAGAAAAATAGTGCCTCGAAAAAAATGGTTGGCACACACATAGCTAAGTTGAATATGACTTCAGGTACTCTGGGAACCTGACGGTTCGACCTGATCGTGTTTTTTGTTGCGCCGCTGGTTGTTGCAGCTGTGCATTACCAGGCACATCGTCGAGAATTTCGATAATTGAGTCATCCGTCGGCCGGATGTAGCGAGCTGAAACGTCACTTACAATGGGGTTGCCTTCGAAATAAGCTGGTTTCAAACGGTCGATACTGACAGTATCTTCGCGTCCGCCTCGCTCAATTACATAGAATTTCTCATGTCGCTTAATCACTTTGAACGGCCCGTCGTAGGGTGGTTCAAGTGGTCGACGAACAGCGTCGTGGCGAACAAACACGTGTGATGTCTTCTGTAAACTGGGGTGGACGAAAACATCAGTCGTTTGCGGTCTAATCGGAGAAGGCCTAACTGAACGCATTGCGTTTGTAAGCCTAGTCACGTAAGATGCCCTGTCGGAAACATGTTTGAAAGTTGAAGGGGAAACAAACTCACCTGGTAGGCGAAGAGTGGTCCCATAGACGAGTTCTGCAGGAGTGCATCCAGCATCAACTTTCAACGCGTTACGAATACCTAGTAGGACTAGAGGCAGAGCCTCGGTCCACTGAGGTATGTTTGTAGCTGAAAGGGAAGCTTTCAGCTGTCGATGGAAACGCTCTACCATGCCATTTGCTTGTGGATGGTAGGCTGTCGTTCGGAACCGAGTGCAACCTAAAAGTGCCGTTAGAGCGTGAAATAGTCCGCACTCAAATTGGCGCCCACGGTCGGTTGTGACGTAGGATGGACATCCGAAGTTCGCGATCCATCTTTCGACGAAAACACGAGCAACTGTTTCGGCAGTAATATCTTTAATGGGTACTGCTTCCGGCCATCGTGTGAAACGATCAACACAGGTGAAAAGGTAGGTACATCCATTAGATTCTGGTAGGGGTCCTACAATATCTATATGGACGTGGTCGAAACGCATGTCTGGGGCTAGAAATGAGCCTAAAGGGCTTTTCGTGTGTCGCGTGACTTTACACTTTTGACAAGCTAAGCACGACTGGGCCCACTCCTTAACGTCTTTGTTCATCCCAGGCCAGCAGAAACGTTGTGCGATAAGCCTAATGGTGGCTCGTACACCTGGATGAGAGAGTTTGTGCAACGTATTGAAGACGTTGCGTCGACAACTCTTCGGAACTATTGGGCGTGGTTGACTAGCAGAGACATCGCACAAAATTGCATCCTTGTCTGATCCAACAGGACAAAGTCGCAGTTTGAGAGTTGTGGACGACAACTCATGATGCAGCTCAAGGTCTTCCTTTTGACGCCGAGCTAGTTCAACGAGATCAATACCCTCGATATAGTTTATCGAAGCTATTCGAGATAGTGCGTCGGCTGCGGAGTTGTTTGCTCCAGAAATGTGGCGGATGTCTGACGTGAACTGGGAAATGTAATCCAGCTGTCGCGACTCACGAGGGGAGTATTTGTCAGACGCCGAGCTGAGGGAAAACGTTAACGGTTTGTGGTCTGTGAAAATAATGAAATCACGACCTTCCACAGAATGTCGAAAATGGCGTACAGAACAGTACATGGCTAGGAGTTCCCTACCAAATGTACTGTATCTTGTTTCCGCGTCTTGCAGCCGCCTCGAGAAAAAGGCTAACGGTTGCCACTGGTTGTCAGTCAACTGTTGCAAAACTGCTCCAATTGCTGAATCAGATGCATCAACAGCAATACTCAGAGGAGCATTGGGGTCATGATGCATAAGCATGGTTGCGTTCGAAATGGCTTCCTTGACTTTGGAGAAAGCAAGTCTAGCCGCGTTGTCCAGAGACACGAACTTCGCAGTTCCTCGAAGTAGATCTGTGAGTGGTCTCATGACAGAGGCACAGTTAGGGATAAACCTTCGGTAATAACTTACCAGGCCATTGAAAGTGCGGAGATGTTTCACAGTGGTCGGCTCTGGATAGTTTGTGATAGCCGCCACTTTATCTCTCAATGGGCGTATACCTTTGTTGTCAATGGTATGCCCAAGGAAGCTGAGTGATTCAACTCCTATTTCACACTTCTGTAAGTTAACTGTGATGCCATGTTTTTTGAGTCTTTCGAATGCGAGGTCCAAATGTTTAAGGTGTGTTTCCTTATCTGGACTCGCAATTAGACAGTCATCTATGTAGACATGAACAAAATTCAGACCACGGAAGACGTCGTCCATAAAGCGTTGGAATGTTTGTGCTGCATTCCGAAGACCAAAAGGCATGCGCAGGAATTCAAACAGGCCAAAAGGAGTAATAATGGCTGTTTTCGCGATATCTTCTGCTGCCATAGGTATCTGGTTGTACGCTTTGACTAAGTCGATTTTCGAGAAAATGTTCATGCCGCATAAGGTTGCGGTCAAGTCGTAAACGTGGGGTATAGGGTAGCAGTCCGGAGTTGTTTTGGCGTTAAGCCTTCGGTAATCACCGGTCGGACGCCAGTCGTTGCTATCCTTTTTGGGCACCATGTGCAATGGCGATGCCCAAGGACTGTTTGACGGTCTGATAATGCCCAGTTCCAGCATATGGTCGAATTCATTTTTCGCCGTTTGCAGCTTATCGGGGGCTAAACGGCGAGCTTTGGATGCCACAGGTGGACCTGTGGTTGTGACGTGATGCATAACATTGCTGGTTATGCACGGAAGAGTGTGTTTCGGTTGTTGTAACTCTGGATATTTCTCCAGAACTGCCTGGTAGGACGCGTCGTCTGATTGTTTAGTCCTAACGATGGCTAAACTCGGACCTACATAGGTGGTGCCGCCAATAGATAACTTTGTGTTGTTATCTATCAGTCGTCGACGGCGAGCATCTACGAGTAGATCGTAATGGTTCAGCAAATCTATGCCAATGATGGGCATAGAGACGTCTGCCAGGAGGAAAATCCAGTGAATAGGTTTGCGTAAACCTAAGTTGAGGTAGGCATACCGTCTCCCGAATGTCGCGATTGCCTTGCCGTTGGCTGCTTGAAGATTGAAGGATGGGTCGAGATGACGCTCCTTTGTCGTTGCTGGAAGAACGCTAACTTCTGCGCCGGTGTCGACGAGGTAGCGGACTTTCGTTTTAATGTCGGTGACGTAGAGCAAACGGCTTTTTCCGCCGGCTACGGTTGCCGTGAGCACGTGCCGGCGTGACCGTTTCCCGAGTTCGGTCCTTCTTAAAACGGCATGGTTTACGACATTTTCTGGCTTCATCCCCGTAAGTGTTATGAAACCAGCACCATTCAGGGTTTTCCACCCTGTTGGGTTTCGTTTTAGGGCTACCACGCGACTTGCTGCGATGCGCCAAGGTGCGTTTCTGTGAAGTGCTACGTGATCTAGGACTTCGAGATCGTAGCAACCGTTTCACAGAGTTGCACAACTTGGTCACCTCCGAATCCTGGCGCTCTGTTTTGTCACAGATAGAATATACGTTGGAGACGGGTCTGCTGGATATCTCCAGTATTTTATCTGCTGAAGCTGCCAGGTCGTCGAGTGGGACTGACTGGAGTGTCACCAACACGGTTTGCACCGGTTGTGGTAGTTTCGAGAGAAATAGTTCTCGGAAGAAACCATCGTCAAATGTTCGTGCACCGATTACTTCTCGCATGCGTGCGAGGACTTCAGTAGCTGAGTGGCTGCCTAGCTCGATGTTACGAAGCAATTCGTCTAGACGTTGGCGATCTGTGAGATCGCTTTTCTTCAAGAGTGCAGCCTTTAGAAGTGCATAAGGGTCACTTACTTCAGGATTAAACATGTTTGCTGTAACAACCTGTTTAATTCTCGCGGTAGTGAACGTATGACAGCAAGAAATCGAGATGAGGATCTGAGACACCCTGTTCTCGAAAATCGGCCTCGGCATACAGAAACCATGTTTCTGCATTGTCTGGCCAATATGGCACGAGTTGGATCGTGTTCGAGGTCGGCTTAATACGAATAAGCTTGGGAGTGTGGTCGGACATGAGAAAGTGTAGTAAATGGATATATAAATGTTATCGAAATGAAAACAATAAACAAATATAAAATGGAACAGGCTCACCAATTCAATACTTGCTATTGTCGGGATATGTGATCACGTCGGGATATTTGATCACGTCGGGCTCACCAATTTAGGATTTGTCCTGGTGCGAACTTGACAGACGCAAAGACCAATCACTAATTATTCGAACTTGTTATATACCCACGAATACGAGACCAAGGAAGAACACGATAGCGTAGTCGGATGGAATAGTATATTTGGATGGTTATGCCAAAATACCGATGCGTTCCAACTAACTGGCTAGAGAGTCGAATACGAGCAATGCAACGTAACACGACAGCGTGCCAAATGGCGAGGATGCTTGACCGGATGCCTTCAGCTTAGCGAGTCCAGTTAAACTATCAAGGTCAGCATCAATGTCGAAGTCGTCAAACCCTAGGCTATTGATTTTGGGGAAGTGTATGACGCTACAAAACCCTGGGATACTCTCCGCGCAGAAGTGAGTCAGGCTGCTTTGTACGAATTCTTAACACATACTACTAGGTGGATGCATAATCAGAACTATCTTGATTTTCACACTTCAAACAGCTGATTTTTTTCCAGTGGTTAGCGGATTCTAGATGCGGAAACCAGTCAGGTTAAAGCTTCTTCTATTCCATCAGTGATCGTCTGAAGCATTTAGACTATCTAGTGACGCGACATTTCGGGAACCCATCTGCACCAAAGTTCCAAACAAATAATGCGACTACCATACAATTTTAACCAAGACTTAACCGTAGTGGGACACTCTGAAGTAGCGGGTAATTCTCAAAAGTCTCTACAATGAAAGCACGTGTTGGTTCGTGAGTTTTATCATAACGTAAGAATGACAGTTGGCTTTTAGAATAAGTTGAGCAAGTTAGATTATAGAATATGTTGTTTTTTCGACTTTTTTCACCACAAATTCATTGAAATGATACTGATGTTTGAGGTTAAAAACACATTCTTCACTCATTGCTTTCGATAACTGACTACATTTCGTGGGAAATAAGGGTAAATTTATTGTTTAGTGTTCCAGTTTGAGGCGAGAGCGATTAGCACAAGAATGAATTTTGCATCTGACTGTCTAGTAGACAGCAAAACCCACGATTGCGGACTGTATATATAGTCAACTTTGCTAACATTCGGAAATCGTATCGAAAGGCACTCGACAACCACGTCCACGTCTATGCAGTAGGTGGTGAGCCACATCTGTTGTGTAGGAGCTACGAATGTAGTCTGGAGTTCCAAACGTTGATGGAAAGCCGATTTTAAAATCAGTCAAGAGAAATGTAGTCAATTGATTTCTTTCTGATAATGTGATATTGCAACAGATAAACATCCCACCCTACCATTGACATATTGTTTCGTTACGTCCCACTACCGTAGTCTAGTTACTTGAACTGCAACGTTTTTGTAGTATAGTGCCATTACTAATGTTTGACTAGTGCATTGTGATAAGTTGGAATTTCAATATAGTCCACTCGATACTGTATCATATACAAGTTATTCAACTCATTTAGTCCATATCAATATGCGACCTGGTATTATTGTGTAACGGTTTTAAATTCTTCCACCTTACTTCAGCACCTCACGGTAAGATGTTCAGAGATGCACAAATTCGGCATGACAAATGGTTCAAACGGTTGTTGACGAAATAAAAGTTTCGATTAACTGGCTTCCATGTCCGGAATATGCGGACCACCACTTCTTGTGGTTATTAACCTGTGTAAAATTGAAGAGGGAGCAAAATATATTGGTTGAAATTCGAGAATTTAGTTGGTTCCAGGCAGATCAAACTCATATCTTAAGTATGTGTCAAGCCACCAAGTTAAGAATTCATACAAAGCAGCCTGACTCACTTCTGCGCAGAGAGTATCCCGGGGTTTGACAACTGTTAGGGAATGGAAGCCGTATCTGGTATCTGGCCTGCTATGTTCTGGGCTTAGTTTCTGTATGT